>RJWH01008620.1:0-28982 GCA_004363575.1 Solenodon paradoxus
AGAGAGACAGAGAGAGAGACAGACAGAGACAGAGCATGTATCTTGGTAGCTTTCCAACCCAAGCAGTCTTTTCCTGGCAGCCATTAAAACCTTCCAATTGGCAGAATTATTTTCTGTTACAATCTGTCTACGAGGACACGCCTTTTATTACCCTTTGTTCATAACACACATGGATCTAACCCTTTAGTTAGCATTTATGCCATTTTATACAAAATTTAGTATGCGATACTCTCTGGTGACTGGATTGTCTCCTTGCCATTGCCATCCAGTCATCATTCTTGGGCAAAGTAATACAAATCTTGAGATCAAACTATTCTCAGGCATTGAAAACAAAAAGAGGGTATCACCCTAATCTTCTAAGCAAAGACTCGAATCAGTCATGTTGTACAAGTCTCTCTGATGTTCATCCCCCTTTTGCTTGCCACAGATATGTGATGGCACGGGGCACAAGCAGACAACCAAACATGATCTAAGCCCATCGAGGCAGCTTCATATCCCTTTGATGTGGAGGTCTATGACTCGCTTCTGGCCAGTGGGACATAAGGTAAGTTTGTTACTGCTGGAAGGGGTGGCAGTGTTCTTGAAAATACTTCTTTTCCGCATCTTTTTTTCTGAGGATAGCCTCAAAACAGATTCACATTCTTTCTGCCTCCCTTTGTATGCAGCTGTATGAAGACAGGATGATTAGAGCTGTGTCAGGACTCTTTATTAAGGGAAAAGCAAAGAGAATCACAGAACAAAAGAGCCAGTCTCAATCCCTGAGAAACTCAGCTGGATTCACATGGAAGTGCCTATCCCCAAATTCCAGTTATGATATTGACTAATATGGTCTTATTGTCTGAACTACTTTCAGTTGGATATTCTGCTATGTGCCTCCAAGTCATCTTAATTGATAAAACCTGATCTCACAAACTGGTTGGAAGAGTGGTGCAATATCATTCTTGTGTTAGAGCGCCCTCTTCTGTTCACTATCAAGTACTCCCGTGCCTCTAGGTGGCAGAGTCCATCATCATTCACTTATTTCACATGGGTTGACGTTAATCTACCAGTCATTTTTTCAAAGTCCTTCACTCCAAGAATTTTCAGAGTCTGGAATACTGACCCGAAATCTGGATGCAAACCCGAATCACCGCAACTTGCTAGCAGTCTAACCTGTTTCAGGTGAAATCTTGATTATTCCTGCTGCTTCAGATCTGTTTATAGGCTAAACTCCAATTACTACCAGCCGGGTTGAGAATCTAGATCACTGAGTTCTGATCCTGATGAGTAGGTTAAAACTTTGGATGGATATTAAAATCGCTTTGGGAGTTTACCAATAATCCAGTGCCCATTCATCCCCAAGAACAATTAAATTAGATTCTCCGGGGTTGGGGCCCAGACATCATTATGTTTTCAACTACACGTGTGATTCCTTGTGCAGCCACCTACATTAAAACACCTGAAAAAATGATTTAAACTGTAATGTAACTCTTCTGAGTCCTGTTGAAAACCACTGATTGATAGTTCTCTGTCCTCGTTATCTCCACAAGCAACGCGAGAATATGTGTACTGTTACCTCCTATGCTATACCTTGATTACGATGTTGACCAGGTGACCCAGAGCAGTGACTGAAGCCCTGGGCCTGACATTGATCAGGCAGGGATCTGTCAGAATTAGACTGCTGCAAATTCTTATCATTCGAGACTCAGGGAAAAACTCAAACTTTAAACAAAGAGTCAAGTCCAGGTTTGTCTGCCTGTAGAGAATGCAGTCTTACAGCCCCCATAGTGTTTTCCCAAACTGCCTGAAAATAAGAATTGCGTAGTATACTTGTTACAAACACCGTCCTGGTCCCCAGCCCAGAACTACTGAAGTAGAATTTCCTGGGAGAAAGATCTAGTAGTTAACAAGTTGTCCCAGGTGATTCTTAGCAAGCACATTTTGAGAACACTACGTTATTGCATATTTTCTCAATTTTATCTGTTCCAGACGACAGGATTTAGCTTACACACTTAAACCCCAAATGGTAGCATAGAATTTTGAGAATAACAGGAGGCACCAAAATCAATCTGGAAACTAATTCCCCTGATTCAGAGCTATGATTTAGGAAATACTCATTCTGAATTCGTTCTGAACAACATCCTATAGACTTAAAAAACCTTTTCAATTAAAGGAAGTGTGTTTATTCCTATGGTCTTTGCCAGACCCAATGGAGTCAAACTTACAGTTGCCTGAGGTGTTACTGAGTGTACACATTGAAGGGAAGCAGAATTTGCCATTTCCAATATGTCTCTGGAATAAGGATTGTTTGGAGCTTATTATTTTTAAGAAATGGCAGGCACGAAAAAGCTCTGAAAAGCGGAAGTTACACTTTTGTAAGAGAGGTTTATATTTACAAAGGAAATTTCCTGATGTAAAGACGTTTCCCAGCTCTATAATAGGAAGAAGGGGATGACTCCAAATTTCTAGGAACTCTTGTCAATGGATAAGGCAGTGACTATAAATTTGTGTAACAATCATGCATTTATTTGCGGTATCTTCCCTAGTAACCTCTGACTATTATCCTTTCCCAGCAACATCTTTTGCCAATATAAGAAGATACTATTTAAGGTGGTGGTTTGGACCAGGTATACAGTCAGCTCTAACATACAGACTCGGCTACACAAGTGAATAATAGGCCTCCCCAAAATGTAAAGGATAAGTCTCCCAGAATGCTAAGAATAGTGCACCCCCTAACCCCTTGTTCTAAGAGGTCCAGAACAGGCCTTCTGAAAATGTCACTTCGACTTATGGATTATTTTGAGCTGAAGTCAGTAGAGGCCCTGCAGACTTATAAGAAATTTTACCACTGCTTTAACTACCTGGAAGAATGAAAAGTGAGAGTATTACCTAGAATTAGCATGTTTTACCAGAAATAAACTTGCTGTCAGAGAACTCTACATTGCAGGGCAAACATCTAATTACACACCATCTGGTTTTGTAATCTGAATCATCTCCTCATCTGTGAGTTCTCTATCCTTCTCCTTGAATCTCCAGTTGTTTATCCCAGGATATCTACCCTTGTTTTTCCTTACTGAACATGGAGTCTGCAAGTATGTTGATTTCTCACTTTTATGCAATTAAATTTTTTTTCTCTTCCTAACCTCTCTGATGTTGATGTGATTGCTTAAACAGCCTGAGAAGAATCCAGAGGGGTAGGGAGAAATTTCCTCTACTACCCAACACAAGTTACTTTTAAAAGTAAGTTTATCAGAGTTTAAAATCATTTGAGCTTCTTAGAGCACAGTTTCTGTCTCCAGCCTGTGTGGTTCCATATATCCTTGTGTTTAATCAGTAAGTACAAAGTAAACCATGATAGCACAGTGATTAGAAAGACAAATCTCTCTTTCTATGTGACCACTTGACATTTTAATTTGTGTTTAAAACTTTGTTTGACAGCAGAACCGCTTAGAGGCCACTGGGATCAATCCCAAAGAAACAAAAACATGGATAGTATTGTAATTTCTAAGATGACTGTGAAAATGGATTTTTTCAGTCTTTACTAAGCTTAAAGATATTTCCTAATCATGTGTAAATCTGTTATTTCCTAAGAAAAGATGTTTAAAATTAAAAGTAATATATCCTTCAATTTTCAATCCACTATGAGTGAATATGAATAGAAGATTTCTTTTGATGACTCATTGACAAATTTGCAAAAGTAATTTCTTAAAGTCAGAAACGATAATGCTACTTGTAGTTACTATTTATTACTAAGTCATAATCTGTGGTTGTAATTTCTCCCTTTTCTTGAAAACCATCTTGTGTAAATTGAATGATTAACCTACTATTTTCTATTTTATGCATTAACATATTTTACTTCTTACCTTTTATTTATTATTTTGTAATGATGATATGAAAATCACAGAGAAAATGTTCACTGCTTTGTTTTCTGGCCATTTTTGTTATTCCTGTTATGCCATGATACTGACTGAAAAGAATTTTCTCATGTAGAGGAGGAAAATGTTGCAAAATTATCCAATCCTGACATCAGATACACTAAGTAAACCACTTCTGTGTTCGGAAAAGTACACTGTCTCTTTTGGACTGAGGAAGTAAAAAGGTCTTGCTTAATCTGGTCAGGTTTAGTATGACAACAAAGGCAGCAATCCAGCTTTTCCTTGCTGGACTCTGATTTTTGAACAAGTCTGGAAGGGAAACATGCAAAAGACCTATTGACACTGTGTAATATGTCTTATACTCAGGGACTGAAAAGTCCTTGCTTCATTTTAACCCTCAGTTTTGTGTTGGCCTGATACAGTGCTGCCCCATTCCTTCAGAATCATTATGGGACAGGGAATTCCATTCTGCAGGGGTGCATCCAGCTAGATGAGACTGGTCATCAGGAGATTGCCATGCACTCAAGCTTTGGCCATTCATTGTATGATAGAGAAAATAGCTCTCACTTTCTAAGGCTATAATTTAAGCAGCATTGCTACCAACAGAAGAACTGAAATCTGACTGAGTAAAGGGGATATATTGAGAGGATCCTGGAACAACTCCTGAATGAAAGGAGGCGCTAGATAACCAAAGCTTGGGTAGGATAGTTATCAGAACAGCTCTGGATGTTAGAGTAAAAGGAACACATAAACTCCCTCTCCAGAGTACCGCTGTCAGATGACATATAAGCAGACCTAACTTTCTAGGCTTGTCAACCCAAAATGGCTGAATCACCTCAGTGGTGATAGATACATAACTAAGTAGGTAGATGATAGAATTCTCTATCATGTATATAGAATCTTATACATATCTATCAGCTATATAATATATATGACAAACATACACTATATATATTATATATATATATAATTCTTATATATATATAATTCTTATGTCAAATGAAACCTGATAGAAATGCTATAGAGAGTGGCCTTCCAGGCACATATGTGAAAAAAAGCAGTTGAAACCAACTCCATTAGATGTTGTCTAATAGGTCTAATCTTTCCAGTGTCATGTTCAGCCCTACTTTTAGAAGAGCCAGAGTCATCATCGTGAACGTGAGAGAGTGTCATGGACTATGAGAATGCAGCTTTTTGCTTTCTCTCTCAGGCCCAGGATGTCAGTTGTCACTATTGATGTCTGCTCATGTACTAGCCAGCCTGCCACCACTGTAATGTTTTCGATGACTCACCAGCCAAGTAATACATTGTTAAGCATTTGGGGGAGGAAGATACGGATGTAGTGTCATGAAAAATGCCTACACTTACTAGAAAACCTATATCTTAGTGCCATCATCACTCTGTATCAACATGGGACCTTGAACGAACAATCTCCCCTCCTCGGCTTCTAGCTCTTAGAGTGGCTTAGATTATCTATACGTAGTACGATGCTTGGCATGTTGTCACTTCTCAGAACATGTTATTACATTGACTCTCACTTCCTTCTAGTTCTGAGTTGATGAGTTTATATGCCAACATGTTTAGCGAATACTATTGTGACCGCATAGTTTGCTAAATTTCCTAATTTACATTTCTATTGATGAGGGTAAAACTCTAATCTAATGATTACAAAACATATGCAATGCATTTTGAATATGCTATCTTACTTAATCTGAAGACTATAGGAGGTAAGTGGTGCTATTCATATTATATGATGACAAGAGTCACGTTCAGGAAGCTGAACTGATTTTTCTCAAGGTCCCAGACCTGGAAGGAAAAGGGATGAATCACTTTTTTAACTTACAGAAAGTTTGTGGAAATGAAATTAATAATGTAGGTGAAGGAGATTTCAAGAATAAAAATGAAATATAAGCAGAGGGTAACACCATCATAATTATTGTATTTGGGTATGTAAATTGAGTCAGGAAAAGTTCTTGACTGATGGCCTGAGGGTTTCTACTGTAAAATAAGAGGCAAAGGACTCTGACGTCTGTCAGAGTTTCTCAGACTCTTATTTTTGGGGATCTGGAGAATTTGTGAGATCCCTAAGAGCCTTTTCTGAGTTTATGAAAGACCCCACACAAATGTGCAATGCATGCCTCCAGTTCAGTTATTCTAGTCATACACATTTAGTCCAGGAGATTCCAGCAATATGCAGAAAATGACAAATAATTTCTATCCCCTGCCAACAGCCTTTTACAGATATTGTGATGCTGGGTTCCAATAATAAACTAGTCAAATGCATTGGAACTGAGTTCATTTGAAGTTTGCAATAAAATCACCTCTGGCAAAAATTAATTTTACAAAACGACTTCACATGGTGATTACCTGGCAGTAGGCCCTGACTTAGCTATTTTTGTCTACCCTCCCTAACATTTAGATCTTGGGGAGCTGGAGCTTGAAGAAAAATCTTTCCTCCACCAACTGGTCTTTATGCAAATCAGTTCATTTCCCTCCTAGTGACCTGTTTGGCATGTCCAGGCTGGAGGTGACTTTTACCGAATCCTTCTTTAAAGCCATGTTACAACTTTTTTTTTCTAAACCTCCAGTGTACAGTACAGTGGCCACACGGCCTTATAATGTGACTAATTCAAATTGAAATGTGTTCTAGATGCAAAGTGCCAGTTGAATTTCAAAAACCAGGCAAAGAGAAAGAATGTAAAATATCCCACAAATGTTTTTTGTGCAATATCGATTCTGTGTTGTGGTAATGCTTTAGACAGAGTGTGTTATAAAATAGATCATTAAAACTAATTTCAGTCATTTTTTAAAAAATTTTTCATGTGGTACTCTAGAATTTACAATGGCATATGCGGGTCACATCACCCCTCCGTCAGACAGGACTGCTTTAGGTATGGACTTCCTCTGATGAGAACAAAAACCAAAGTCCAATGAGAGAAAACTGCCCCCTCGCTTTCTTGGTGAACAGAAAGCAGATTTCTAATGGCACAAAAAATAGGCCAGTGGTATGGAAACTGAAGCTCTGCATAGGATATTTCGCATCATAAAGAACATTTATTCACCATTAACTTGCCATCTGTTTGACCTCTCTCTTAATTATGCTCATCTTGTTACTTAAATATGTCCAAAAGAAAATGGGAAAAATGGTTTATTTGCCATAGCTGGTATTGTCCCTGGAAAGCACGGTTTTAAACAAACTTTGACTTTAACTCTGTAATCACTTTTACCATACTTTATAAAATAAACAAAGAACCTTATAGTATGCAATTGTTGGTTCTTGGAGGTGACCTGGTGCCAGCCCAGTCCTTTTCACGTAGTGGGCAGGAGACACAGATCAAGTAAGTGCTGGGCTCATCCCCTCCTTGTTAATACATGCTAGACACATCTGAATCCACTTCTATCACCTGATCTGAACTATTTATTAACATGAGACATGTCAAAAATTATTTCCAGGTCTTTCTTTTTCTTACAACAGAAACACAGCTTCAGTTGTTTTACGGACATTGATAGATTGAAAATGAATCATTAGAGAAGTTCCTATTACAGGATTCATGTCAAATAAAAGGTCTCTTTGGCCTGCCCTGGTGGAGTAGCTGTTCAGTCCGCTGCCTTCAGCCAGTACAGTCCACATACATCCCAAGGACCCAGGTTGGTGTCCCAGTGCTGAGGCGAACAACCGAGATGAACAACTAAATAAAATACATAAAGTACTTCTTCCTTGTTTCTGTCTCTCTGCCTGCCTGCCTGCCTGCTCATCTACTCGCCTTCATTCCTGCATGAACCTTTCCTTAAAAAAAAAAAAAAAAAAAAAAAAAAAGATCTCTTTGGAGGATTTAGTGACGACACAGCCAAGTCCATGTACCATATCATGCACAGCAGTCCCCAAAATGGCACCAAGAAACCCCAATTGCAATAATATGAATGTCTTAAGGGGGTGGACCTCAAGTTCCCGAGGAACATGCACTTTGTAAGAAGCACACCAAGAAGGGCCAGAAAAACGCGCAGGCCCACAATGCCAAGGCCAAGTGCGCATGTGCCCAGGCCATCAAGGCCATGTAAAGACCCAGGAGGTCAAGCCCAAGATCTCAAAGGGTGACAGCCCCAAACTCAACCAACTTGCCTACATTGCTCACAGGAAATGTGCCAGCACCCTCGCTGTCAAGGGTGTTAAGCTCTGTGGGCCAAACGCCCAGGCCCAGGCTGACACCAAGGCCAGGCTGTGACAGTGGTGGGAGCTCCAGCACCAGCTTGGGCTCTCACTGGGGCACAGGCCGATGAAGACTCCAGCGCTGAGCCCCCTGTCCACTGATGTCATCCCTGGACTGCATAGGACTCGTGTTCTCTTTGCTATTTGAACAAATAGCACACACTGGAGGCGGGGTTTGCCAGTCACCAAAAATAAAAGTCTGCCTGCTGTAGAATATATGGCTAGGACATAAAATATGAGGCATTTTCACACAATTAGATATAGACTTAGAAGTAGCCTGGATAGCACTCTTTCCTGCTGATTCGAAGCCTGCAGTTCTAATGGGAACAGGGCCAAATGCAGTACATCTGTTTTGCTTGCCTTTTAAAATTTAAATGCAGCTTTCTCCCCAAACTGCTGAGATTGTCAAGGTGTATGACCCTTTGTCTGCTTGACAGTCAAATGAATTTAAAACTTTTGCACACATAAAAGCATCAGTGTTTCAGCTTCCAAATCATGTGAGCAGATTTATGTTGCTTTAATTTATTAATTTTACTATTTAATGCAATGCACTGTGATATCACTAGTGAGTGCATTAACGAAGGCCTCTGATTGAGAAATCTTAACCCTTCCCCACTTATTTTTTTCCTTTCCAATGGCCTATTTCTTTTTTCTTCTGAATAAATCCACCACTGAGGTCTCTTATACATTATTTCAAGAGTAAAGAATAAATAAATAATAATATAATGTCTATCATCAAAACATAATATGTTAATATTTAGCCATATTGGTCTCACATTAAAAAAATATTGTGGTAAATGTAACATTTGCTAGTTTAAGCAATTTTAAGTGTACAGTTCAGTTGTGTGACCATCATTACTCTCTATTTCCAAAGTCTTTTCATCATCTCAAGCAGAAATTCTGTACCCACTACGTAATAACCCTCCATTCCTCTTCTCCCAGCCTCTGGTACCCTTTGCTTATTGTCTCTGTGACTTAAGAGAGGAATTTCATATATGAGGAATCACACACTATTTGCCCTTTTGTGTCCGGCTTCTTTCACTTAGCATAATACCTTTAAGATTCATGCAGGTTTTAGTGTATATTAGAATTAGATTTTTTTTATAACTGAATGATACTCCATTGTATGCGTATACTACATTTTGTTAATACATTCATGTGCTGGGACACTGGGTTATTTCCACCTACTGACTATCATGCTGGCCATGGTATTGTCATACATGTATCTGTCTGAGTCCTTTTTTTTTTTTTTGCTTAGGAATGGAATTTTTGGATTATATTATGATTCCATGTGTGACATTTTGAGGAAATGCTAACTGTTTTCTACAATGGCCACATGATTTAATATACCAGTCAGCGATGTTTTACAATGGTTCCAAATTCTGCAGACTCTTATTTTTGGTTTTCTTTTTATTCTAGTAACCCTAGTAGGTATGACGAGATTTTGATTCACATTGTGGTTTTGATTTTGCATTTTCCTAATGACTGATGATGTTGGATCTATGTTGGGTATTCCTGAGACTAATTCTAATAAGAGTATGTGGAGGTTTCCTCACACCAACCAGCAGGGTGTTCGGATGTTTTAACTCAATAAGTAGGGCTATATGACATTGTTGTGGCTAATACAATTTATATGCAATTTGCTAGGCAAGATTTCCAGGAAAATACTTTTAAAAAGAGGAAGACTTTCTGGCACAAGCTTCATTTTTGTCCTTCGCCTTTCCCCTTCTCTAAGCTCTGAATGCTTATTCTATGCCTAATATTGAGTAACCACCCGCTGATTTTGAAGATGATAAAAGTCATATGCTAGGGATAATAAAGGTGGGAAGCTCAAGGAAGCCTAGGTCTCTGGGAACATTGTGTAGTCAGTACATCAACTCTAGTCCACCTCATCCAGGATTCATTTTACATGAGAAATAAATATTTAGAAAAAATAGTTCACGCGTAATATTTTCTGTGAGGAACACCTTAACACAATTCCTGACACAATAAAGCTTTTTTTAATGGCCCGTGATGATTAAATTTATGTATCAACTTGATTGGGCTAAGGGGTACCAAGAGAGTAGATGAGATATTATTCTTTGGGCACGTTTTTGAGGGTATTTCTGGAAAAGATGAACGTTTGAATTAGTAGCTTGAGTAAAAAATGTACTCACCACTATGGGAGAGGGTATCACATAATCTTTGAGAACCTGAGTAGGACAGAAAGGCAGGGCAAATTCATGCTGTGCTGGGACAGCCATCTTCCTCTGCCCTCAGGTATTGAAATTTTTAGTTTAGACTCTGGAACTTATACTATTGCCCTAGTTCTCAGGCCCTTATGATTACACTGGAACTACACCAGCTTCCCTGGACCTCCAGTGTGCAGGTGGCAGATTATGGTACTTATCACACTCTGTAATGACATACATCAATCCCTTAAAATAAATCTCCCTTTGTATATCTATATGTATTCCATTACTTCTATTTCTCTGGAGAACACTGAATAATACATGATTCTCAAAAGCTTTTCTCATTTTCTCCATAAAATCTACAACTTATGCTATATTTATCACTGTTCGTACTGTATTTTCTGTAATTACAAATAATATTTTCTTTATTGTGACAGTTTCAAATTGGCTGTTGCTACTTAAGTATATGAGAAAGTTATAGATTGTTTAACATTAGTTGTTTTCCCCCAAACATAGTAATTTTCTTAGTTCTAATAGTTGGTAGAGGTCATTGAAATTTTTGTGTGAATAGCTGTATTTCTTAAAATAATTCTGATGTAGATAACTGCGTAGATAACTGTGGATAAAGAGAATTTTATTTCTTTTTTATTTCTACTTTTATTTTAGAATTTAAAAGCTTTTTCTTTTCTTATTGCAATGGTCAGACCCTCTATTACAGTGTCGAATCGAACTTTTAAAATATATTTCTTTATTAGGTAAAAGGAGTCTATTGGTAGTGTTCTAAGAGCTTTTATATTAGAAATCATGAATGGGCATTATATTTGATGGTATGCTTTTTCTACATGTATTGATAGTATGTGGTTTTTTTTCTCTTAATCTCTTTATTTGTTAGTGTGTTGAATTAAAACAGCAGATTTCAAATGGTAAACCATTCTAATCAATGTTAACCACCTCACACTAGCCTTAGGTCATTAGAAAGAGGTATTGTCATTCTATTTTGTCAGAAAAGACAGCCCCTGAATGCATTTTGCTTTACATAAGAGTGTGGATTATGGGTCACATGGCTTAACCTCATTTGTATTACAAACCTATTTCGTACAATGCATATATGGAACAATGAAATCTTTTTTCTAATACATGAAAAAATTTTTATTTTCTTTCTATCTTTTTTGAAATTGTTCATGTATTGAAAATTTAAAATACATTTAATCAGTGATTCCTATGTGTCTCTAATGAGTCTGACATGTTGCTGGAAACTCATTTCTTAGATACTTAATAAGGTAGAACATAATTTGATGTCTTTTTAAAAACACTACTTAGATACAGGGAGAGGTAGTCATTGTGTCCAATATTTCTGTATGTCCTACATATTGAATTGGTGGCCAGTGAGATACAAAGCATATATGGCTTGTTCAGTTAGCACAATGCTCTCTTGCAATATGAATCAGAAACCTTTACCTGGGAAGTCTCTTTCCAGCTCTCCACAGGTTCCTCAGCTCCCTTTGAGCTATACTCAACCATTTAAAGCATTTACTTAATCTATATCACCACTGAAGGCATTTTAGTTCATGACCCCTCTCCATGTATTTAAAATTGGGGTTTTAAAATTTTTGTATTATTAATTTTTAAAAAATTATGTGCAGTAATGAGTGCATGTTGAACATTTTAAAAGTAGCATCTCTTTTAATTCTAATCAAAGTCCTGTATAATAGATTGTAAGATAGATATTGTGAGAGATAAGGAAGCTGAATTTGAAGATTGAACCATCTGATCAACATGAAAATAATACGAAATGGATCCATACAGAGTAGTTCTACATAATAGTATTTCATAAAGTTTCAAAATCAGATGTCTGTCTTTAGCATGTAGTTTGTTATTTTTTTAAAAAGACAGGAATAAGGGCAAGTAGGCAGACAGGAAGAGAGAGGAGGAAGAAGTATATTTTATTTTACTTATATTTTATTTGGTTGCTGCCCTTAACCCTGGTCACGAACCCAGGTCCTTGGGATATATGTAGACTAGGCCTGCTGGAGATCGTGAATTTAACTGCTAAGTCACCAGGGCACACCTGTATTCTTTTTAATAAAACCATGTCACAATGGAATTTTTTTTTTCTTTTTGTATACTTCATTTAAGTTTAAGCCATACAAGAACTGTTACCAATAAGTTACTTTTAGTGGAGTCAGACCCATTATTCTTCATTATGTCTTTCGCCAAATTTCATGAAGTACTTTCTTGATTTGGATTGATTATATTCAGAAGTTATGCTCCTGGTGATCTTTGAAATCTAGGATATCATTATTTCTCCCATAAAGCAACAAATGGATGGAATGTCAATTATTCTTGGATGTCTGTGATGCATATATAGTCAACAGTCAAGCTTCTACACGATGATTCATAACTTAATCTTATGCCTGGTCTGTCAAAATCACTAATGGGTTAATTTATATTTAAGGTCTACCAGAATGACTCTAGAACTAAGGTATGAAGGCACTGGGTAGTAGTCCTCAGAAGGAGGATTTGCTCTTTCATCACTCACAGCTAGATTCTTTCTGCAAAGTCCAATGGAAAGACGAGAGGTAAAGCATATAGAACAGCAAGATGAATGAAGGTATCCTTTGGTTAAGACTTTGCCTTTTCAGGAACTTCAAATAAAATAACTTTCCATGATTTTTAGTAAGGCATGACACTTAAGATGTATTTTTAACTAAGGAGAACAGTACAAAGAATGCCAAAATTAATTTGTTTCATAAAGAGAAGAGGAAGAAACTTTTAAACTAAAACACAATGAAATAATGAAGGATATGTTAATATTTTAAATAAATATTAAGGGAAATAAATTTAATCAAGAATATGACAGAATGATTTAATACCAGAGTAAATAAGTTCATAATGATTCATGTATAAATCTAAATATTGCCTTTTATATATGTTGTCTGTGACTTTGAGCCAGCTTTAGGAACTTTAGATTACTCAGTTATTCAATGGTATACTGACATTAGCACCATCTTCAAATATCCTTATGAGGATTAAATTGGATATGTTCATGACATTATTTACGCCACAGCAAGCATTTGCTTAATGATTTTCTTATTCCCTTTCTCTCTCATTAGTGTGAAAAATATCATTACAAATAAATAGCATGACATCACCTGATTTGAATTTAGAAAAAGTGAAAAATCACAGTGGGTAAGTCAGTTCACATCTTTAGTCTTCAGATTACTCACATGTAAAAATGTATATTGATTTATTTGACCCTTATTCAAGGTCACAGAGCTAGCAAATGTTAGATCTATAGAAAAGTTTGACATATAATCTGAGTTCTTTTTTTTTTTTCTGTAAACTTGCCATCTTATGAGGTTCTTTGCACTGTTACAGGGTACTTTATAAATGTCAGCCCTAACCCCAACTGCTTTACTCTCAACAACAAAATCAACAATAGCAAAAAGACGAAATGCTATAGGGTTTGCTACAGCTAGAACTTACCATTATTTTTTCTGAAATCCTTACTATTTATTATCTATAAATAAACGTCATGAAAATCCATGGTCATTTCCTTGCGAGAGTCCTTATACACATACATGATTTCTTTCCTCTGAAGAATATGTTATAGACACAAGATTTGAACATCTGCATTTACAGGAAGGTAAGCAAATCTTGGAGTTTTGCAACCCAACTACTATGTCACTTTACCACATATCCTCTATTCTGGTTATCTGTTACTCTCAAACAAATCACCCCAAACTTGGCAGCATAAAAGAGCAATCATTTATTATTATTTTTCACAGTGCTAGAGATGTACTCATCTAGTTGGTTCTCATTTGGAATCTCCCATAAAATTACCATCAGATGGAAGAAAGGACTGGATTTATCATGAAGGTGTCTTCACTCATAGATCTAGTAATTAATACAGACTGTTTACTGGGACCACAGAGGAATCTGTTAGCTGGTATATCTGTGTGTGGTTTCTCCATGAGGCCTAGGCTTCTTCTCAGTCTGGAAGCTGGGTTCCAAAGATGAGCAGAGAGTGAGAGTGAAGGAGAGAGAGAATGAACAAGATCAAGTGCCAGGGTGAGGTTTGTATTGTCTTTTATGACAGTCTCAGAAGTCACAGAGTATCACTTCTGTCATATTTTATTAGATGTACCAGTCACAAAATACCACCCATTTTCAAAGAGAAGGGACATAGATTTTGTCTTTTGATGGAGAAGTGACAAAGTTCTCTGAAGCACACAGAGCTCTTACTACCCCTTACACCATAATACATACAATCATGAGAAGATACATAAAAAAGTATTCAATTGACTCTAATTCTTGTTATAAAGTCAAGAAATACATTTTGCACATCTATATACCTGTTGTCTTTGCAATACCAACTAAGTAATGGTAAGTTTTCAATCGTTCTTAGTCTATTAATTTAAAAGGTTATGCTTCTTTTTTCCTGTACTGAAGATTCTGCTCAAAAGCAGTGTTTATGCAGACCTCTCAGACAAAACAAAAGAGAACATGTTCATTTGTAACTGTAAAATTAATTGCAAATTATTTTTCATTCAACTGAGAACAAAAGGCTCTCATAATGACGGTGAAAATTTGCTACATAGCAAAGTCATAGTGAAAAAAGGCAAGACTGGATTAATTGAACAAATTGCTATGTTCTGACAAATTTAGCAAGGAAATAGACAGGCTAGTTGGTCTAATAGTTTTCTTAAAAGGGAAAACATTAAAAGGAAATCATGCCAAATAAATCAGTATGTTTTAAAAAGTCTCAGAAAGGATTTATTATACCTTAAGAACAAATTTTTTTCCTATGTCTTCCTTTTGTATATGGCAGAAAAAAACAAGGCTTTTAAATCAGCAAGAGGCAATCTACATTCCTCATCTAGATTTGAATTCATGTTTTCATGTTTGCACCTTCTACGAGAATCAATATGTTGACTTGATTGGGTGAGCGAAGTGAAGTTTTCAAGTTTTCAGTAAATATAAAATCGTTAATTATATCAAGAGATATTATAATAGAAACAATCTGAGGATCAAAGTGATTAATTTTCACCAATGATTTAATTATTAGAAATTAAATCAGTCAAGATGTATTAAGGTATACTTTAAGAAAAAAACAACAGCCTGTGGCTTAAGTCAATAAATATTTATTTTTAACCCATACATGTTCAGTGTGGGCTAATTGGGCTCCGTGCACATTTGCGTTGTTTAGAGATTTAGGTAAATGGAGTTGCCACAAAACAACAAATGTTGGTGAGGATGCTGAGAAAGGGAACATTTTAAGGAGGAGTGGAACACTTTCAAGAGTTGGTGGAGTACTAATTGGTAGAACCCCTATGGAAAACACTATGGAGATTCCTCAAAAAGTTGAATATGGAAATCCCATATGATCCTGCCATCCCACTTCTGGGTGTTTGCCCAAAAGATACAAAAACACTCATCCACAGAGATTTGTGCACCGCCATGTTAATTACAACCCTATTCACTATAGCTAAGAACTGTAAGCTACCTTAAGTGCCCAATGACAGATGAATGGATAAAGAAGATGTGGTACATAATCACAATGAGATACTACACAGCCCTTAGAAAAGATGAAATGCTGTCATTTGAATCAACATGGGATAGATCTAGAGGGGATGATGCTAAGTGAAATAAGTCAGAAGAAGAAAGATACATACCAGATGATCTCACACATAGGTAGAATGTGAACAGACAAAACAAAGGAACAGATGAAACAAAACCAACCCTTGGACACTTGCAATAGAACTCAGGTTACCAATATGGAATGGGATGTAAGAGTGGTAAATGGTGATGGACATTGGACAGTGGTGAAGAACACTTTGTGATTTGGTGTAGGGCAGGGAGTGTTGACATATATCTGAGTAATGGGGAAGCTGCACATATGGGGAACCTATACATATGCATTTATTCTAATGTATAAGATCAAAGTTACATTAAAAAAAACTCAAAAAAAAGGAGTTGCTACTTTCCCCTAAATTTGCTGGTTGTTGTGTCAGATGGAAAAGTCATGTTTAGAGCATCTTACACCACTTAATAATGGTCAAGCATAGTGGCCAGATCAGTTCAGTCCCATCCAACCCAAAGAAAGTCATAAAATGGCTCTGTGTACTCAGAATGGGGGAGAACCAGAAATAGTTGATGAATACCAATAATGACTAGCTTAGAATTTAATGATTAGGATCAAAAAATTAGATCAATGATCCAGGGAAAGGAGAGCAGAGATTAATGACTGAAGCAAAGAGGTAGAAGGAAGTCCTAGGGAAATTCATTTGATGGAAACTATTTCTCCACTTAAAACTCTTTGCAACATAGGTAGGATATTCACTCTTTAGAGCCTAGGTAGGGTACCTATATTTGCGGTGCCAGGAATGAAACAAAATAACTTCTTTAAATACAATTTAGCAGATAGTGACTCACTCTTCTATAGGCCCATGATTCCCACATTTATAAAATAAATAACAGAACAGTGATATAGTCAAGGTAAGATAAGCCACTATATTTTCATTGTGAAAGTAATCTTTCAGGGTTTCATACAGAATTTATTTGGAACCCAGTATTAGATAGTATTGTTTTGCTTTTGTTTTTGGACTTAAGTTCAGGTATTTGCGTTGTGCTATTGGACACAACAAGGTTCCTCTTCTTTTTAACTTATTTTCCATCTTATTTGCATTTGTGTTTTCCATTCCCTTCCCTCCACAGGGAACCATTCTAATTTGTTTAACATACATCCTTTTTTGTTTGTATGATTTTGCAACATGTGTATTATTGTTCTATGTGAATGCATTTTGAGTTTTAAAATGGTATTTTATTATACTTTAGTCTGTTTCCTCCTTTTTTTCACTCTGTGCTGTTTTCTGAACTACCAATGTATATAACCACATAAAGCGCAGGTACCACATTTTACCTTTTTACTTGCCCAGCAATAAATCAAAGACTGCTTCCAACTTCCTGCTCCTCTCTCCCCAAAATAACACTGTAATGTGCATAGTCGTTTGTTTTTCTTCGTGGATCTATGTAATAATTTATTTGGATACACACAAACACACACTTGAGTGAGATTGCTAGGTCAAAAGGGGTGTATATATTTGATATGACTAATTTCAGATTTTTGTAAAATATCCCTTCCTCTCTCTATTCCTCTCTTTATCCTTCCCCTTGTCTCTCCTATGCCCACATATATATATATATATAAGTCCAGAGCTGCTTCAGAAGTGCTGAATGACCAGCCAAGCATTTTAGCATTTTTCAAAGGGTACAATTGTCTTGAATTGCAAAGGGATTTTTTTCAAGCAATATGAAATATCAGTACCTTTCATTCACTTATTACTTCTTTCAGTTCCTGCTTATTGAGGGCCTGTAAGAAGCCAAAGATTCTGCACTAAAAGAAACCACTTAATTGCAAAGGGATTTTTTCAAGGAATATGAAAGATCAGTGCCTTTCATTCACTTATTACTTCTTTCAGTTCCTGTTTACTGAGGGCCTATACTAAGCTAAAGATTCCACACTCAGAGAAGTAACCATCAAGCCTAACTTCACTCTCAGGGGAGGGAGAAAGACAGGCACACATCACAATGAGTTTAATACACATATGTTACAGTGAAAATGGTAACAACTGGGTACTATACAGAAACAGGACATCTAGATTTAAGGGTTCAGGTAAGGATTCCTAAGAATATTGGCCAATCATTCTCGAATATAAAGCATTCACCCCTCATTGTACTTTCTAAACCTTCTCTTACTGTAGTCACCAGTGAACTACACGTTGTTGAGTGTGAATGACCCATTGGTAGCATTCACCACAGATGTTCCTTTTCTGTTTCTCATATTTTTTTCACTTTCCTTTGAGAACACTGCACCTTATGTTTTCTCTCCCATTTCCCTTAACTTCAGTTTCTCAAGATTTTTTGCTGGTTCTTCCTCATTTCCCCAACCCAAGATGGAGTTCAAGTGACTCAGGACTCTATCCTTAGACTTCTCTATCTCACTCCCTCTCTTGACTCATTCAGTGTCATGGCATTAGATATCATATGTATTCTGATGTCACTCAGACTCATACAGCTCTTCTGAATCTCTCTCTGAACACCAGCTTCATTTACCTACTCACAATGTACACCTGTATGCCTAATGGGTATTTTGAATTGACTTCATTTCAGTTTTACCTCCTGTTGTCACTGTTCCCCAACACCCACATTCCTCTTGAAGTATTTGCCTTCTCAGAAAATGATAACTTCATTCTTCAATTGCTCTGGTTCAAAACCTTGAAGTCATTCTCCACCCTTCTCTTTTCTCATATATAACCTGTTAGAAAATTGTTTCTGTTCTATCTCCAAACTAGATCAATCTTCAAAAGATACCCATAATCTGGTAAATTCTACCCTTCCACTGTACCTCCCTGGTCCAACCACTAACTGTGGCCTGGTTAACTGAAATAACCTAATTGTCCCATCTGATGTCATCCTTGTCTCCCTACAGGTCAATTTTAACAAGGGTGCTCAGTAGAATTCTAAGATGGCTTCCTAAGATTCCATGCCTTGTGTCATCTCCTCACTTTGAATACAAGATTAGTCACTTACTTGACTAAGTTACATTATGTAAGACTCTATTGGAATGTATCTGGGGAATTTAAAAGTCAAAGAGAAGTGTCCTTACTATCTGAGAAGAATGTAAATAGCCCTGTGGTGAACTGGCTATAGGGGCCACATGACAAGGAACTGGGGGTGACCTCTAGTTGCTGAAAGTGTATCATGGCTCCAACCTGAATAATTCAGGATAATCTTCCCATCTCAAAATCATTAACTTAATTACATCTGTGAAATACATTTGCCATGCATTTACAATTTGGGGGGAATAAGATGTAAACATCTTCGAGGAACCATTGTTCACATCACCATAATGTATTTGAAAAAACACCACAAAACACTTCTCAAGGACTTTATCTGCTTCTCTTCCCACTATCTAATATACTGTTTTACTAATTTATTTTGTCTCTCCCATACAACTGAAATGTAAACTACTGTATAAGTTGTGCCTAGAATAGTACTTGGTACATAACAGGCACTTAATAAATTACCTATAGTGAAGAATAATGGACAGATTGCTAGTACTACACTCTCCATTCCCTTTTCTCCTCTGCTAATCTTTCTAGATGCTTTTAAAGTCAATAAATATCTTCGTTGTTATCATTAATATTGTTGGGTAGCAGTTAGCCATGAGTGGGAAATGGGGGAAGGGTGAAAAAACAGGAAAATAGAAAAAAAAAGAAACAGAAAGTTGGCCCTACTAATCAAAGGTCAGTGAACTTACTCATCAGAAGATGAAATTTCACTCTACAGAGGGAACTCATCCCACCTTCCACCCTTATTTTCAGTTTGTAACATTGCCAACTTCTGTTGTTCTACTTCTCCTGAGTCCTGGTGAAACTCTGGTGCACTGAAAGTGTTTTGGGATAAGTCTTCTCCTCCCAAGAACAAAAGAACCTGCCCCAGAGTACCGCCATGAATAAAGATAAAAATTTTTACCAAGTACTCAAGACACATTGAAATAGACATTTTTCTTTTATAATTCCTTCTTACTACTCTTCCCTGAAAGCAGTGCTCCTGCTCCCCTTAACTCTGAATACATGATCATCATAAATCTCCCTATACTTTTATTCATAAACTTCCATCTATAACGTCATTATTTTCTGTCTACTTTTTCTTTTTTTTTTAAATATAGATTAATTCTTATAATTTCTGCTACATATGAGCTAACAGCTTGCAATGACAATTAGTTTCTCTTTCTTTGGCTAATATTGAACATTGTTTATAACATTACCATAGCAATTCCTTCCTTCTTTATTTTTACTAAAATTATAATTAGTGGTCTATATAAAATTTTTCCTATTTGGACACAATTTCATCAAGGAATGATGATATATTATTCATCATTTTTGCTAACAATATGTAGCACAGTGTATGTCACATGTAAAGTGCTCAAAATATGAACTTAATTAAAATTAGAGATTAAAAATGACTCATAACATTTTTGTGAAAATGGAAATAAAACCAATTTTGGAAATAGTACCTAGCAGTCAATATTTATTTAAAACTTGAATGTATATTGTGCAACACAAACCCAATAATTCCTTAAGTGATAAAACACCAATGAGAGAACATTAAATGGCATCGTACAACAGATCTTATTCATTATTTATATCTTTTCTTCCTTTTGAAAAGGGTAACTTTGCTTTTATAAAAATGATAAACACATATTACAAGTAATATGAATAGAAAAAATTGCAAAGTAGTAATTAAAATATCACCTCATATATAATATTAGAAATAAGCATAGTTTTCATAAAGGAAACTATCATCCCACACCACTGTATTTGAATAAAGGAAGAAAGGAGAGTAGAGATACACATGTTTTACAAAATTGTGACCATTGGACAATCTCCTTTTTTTGTAAAGTGTTGATTAATTTCCATTTCTTGTTAAGATGGTGAGTAGCATGGGCTTCTGGATGACTTCGCATTGAACCAAGGATAAATTCCATGCTAGAAACAACAATCAGAGAGTACTAATAGCAGTATAAAAGAAAACAAAAAATGTAAGACAATCCTAATAAAATGAAAGACTGACTTGAGTTGGTGTCACCATGAATATGTGTATATATAAAAGTGTGTGATGGGACTACTTCCAGCTCAGAAGAGAATAGGTTGAAAGTAGGCTCCTAAGTGTTCCTCTCTTGTGTTCCTCTTATTTCTCTTTACCTGTCTATTTTCTAATGAGTAAAAATCCAGGCTGCAAATATTGGAGAGATATCAGACCAGTATGGAAGTCCTACTAGAATTAGAAGTTAACAAAACAGTTTGGGTTACTAACAGCCCCAGTCATGCCACCCTTTACCTCCCATCCTCCCAAGAATCTAAGCTCCCAAGACTGGCGGAAACTACCCCCTCCCAATATTGTTTTTGTGAACACAGAATCTTCCTTGGAGTGGCAGGCAAGAGAAGTAAAAGCAGCAATTTTGGAGTGTGTTGTGCACTCCTGGGGCATCTCCTTGCCTTTCTTCTTGTACTTGTCAGCCATGAGCTGAGCACCAAATACCAGCTGAAATAAAATGATGATTAGAGAAGACTAAAAATGTTATACAAACACACATACATACACATTTAAATATTATTAAAGAATTGATGAAACGTTCTAGTAATCTAATACAGAAACAGGAATTCATAATAAAAAAAGATGCAAGGGAAAATTTCAGGAATGGAAAATAAAGTATTTGAAATCAAGCTCACAACAGATGGGATAAGTTAGAGAACTGATACAGATGAAGAATAATTCATCAGTAATGTGGGAAATCATACTGAGGAGTATTCAGAAAATAACAAGAAAATATAAAGAAGTTGCAAATATATAAGAAGGGAAAAGAGACATGGAGGATAGAGGTAGAGTTGCAATAGATGCACCAAAATAAGGGAAGGAAAAAATAAGTGGTAATTGTATTAAGTAGGTAAGGTGATATCATCTACAGGAAGCCACCCCAAATCTCAGTGTTCTGACCCAATAAAGGTCAGACAACTATAGGCCAGAGGGGTGGAGGTAGTTTTTCCTGAAGTCTTTTAGGGACTCAGTCTCCCTACCATACAATGGTTCATTCCCTTTCTAAACCTTCAGAGCTGACCTCTGGATCCTTAGTTTCAAACCAGACAAGTAAAGAGTGAGCACAGCAGATTCATGTGAGACATTTTAGAATCTAGGCCTACAAGTGGCATACTTCTGTCCACATTCCAGAAGTGGAAAGGTCAGAACTCAGTCAAGAACAAGGCATCTGCAAATTGTGGTTGAGCAGTGTGCATGGGGGAAAAGAAGAAAAGCACTTATAGAATGTATTATATAATGAATTCTTCACTGCAGAAATATATGAAGAAGTTATGAAGACAGTGCATTCTCAGAAAAGTAGTTTTAAGACCATGTTTATAGAGAGTTAACACAGTGGAAAACAGGAGATGTAAGTGAAAACCTTACTACATACTTTAAAATAAAACTGAGCATCATCAAAATCAAAAAGAAAGGACAGATCAAATAAAAAACAATGAAGATCAAATTGACCTCAGATTTCTTAAGCCTTTTAAGGCAGGCAGGAAAAGAGAAGAGGAAACTCTTTATTCATTTTGTTTGGCTGTTAATTTGGTTGTTCTCGCCAGTCTCAGGAAGCAAACCCTGGACTTTTGGATGTCTGTGGACTGTACCCAACCCCTACTCCACTAGGGTGCACCAGACCCCAGATTTCTTACTAGCAACATTAAATTCACGAGACTGGGCTATTTTTTAAAATATTGAAATAAAAGAATATTATATAGAGAAATTTATATCCAACCTACTTATCATTTCAACACAAGCATGCCATAAAATTTTTCTCAATGTGCCCTGGTGGAGTAGTGGTTAGGTTTGCCACCTGCAGCCAAGAGCACAGTCCACATATATCCCAAGGACCAAGTTTCGAGTCAGTAGGCGAACAGCCAAGATAAACAACTTAATAAAACAAAGTGCTTCTTCTTCCTCCTCTCTCTTCCTTCCTGCCTTTGCGCACCTTCATTCCTGCTTGTACCTTTCCTTTTAAAAAAATCTTTTCTCCTCTCCAAACTTAGAGGCTAAAGTAATTGTTTGCTTATAGCCTGATTCTGTTTCATGGCATAATATTCTTGTCTTGGTATTTGGATTTAATTTCTGGAATGTTCTTTTTCCTTTTATACCATTTTTGCCTTGCCACACCTAAAGTAGGTATTGGAGAATATGGCACAACTAAGACCTATACAACCTTTTCAGCAAATTTGTCCATTCTGCAAAGTTTGTGATTGAAAGATTCTTTTAAGTCTGAAACCATCAAAAACTTTTTGTTGAAAATTGTGCCTTCCTGGGCAAAAAATTCTGAAACTTAGTAGGCTTCTGACCTCTGCTTCTAATCAGTTCTGTGGGGCAGAAACCGCGCCCAATAATTTATTTTTAGATACATTTCACAAGTAAGCTTTATTTCTCTGCTTTCTCATTTTTATTCTCACCCCCTTAACTTAGCAAATAAGAATGAAAGCCACCCCATTAAATTTGAGTTTTAGATAAACAATGATTTTTATCTGTGTTGTGTAATATTTAGGTCATATTTTAGTAAAAATAGTTGACATTTATCTGAAATGCAAATTTAATGGAGCACCCTGTATTTTATGTGGCAACCCAACATGTGGAGTACATGACTTCAAAGATGGACATGCCTGTGAAGAGAGTGAACAGAAAAAGAAGCAGGCAGAGTTTCATTGTCAGATTTGGAAGTGTATGTCACTTATTCATACACACAGACCTAAAGTTACTCACATGTACACAGAGAGCTGATGAAATGCATCTTTCCTCTGTGTCCCCAAAGTAGAAACAGTATAATGAACACATACAATCATTTCTTATACAAACATTATTGAATCTAAGCTATTATATATATATATATATAGACAAGCTTACAAATAGTGGCTAAGAATTATTGCTAAGCACACACACATTATTAATCAAACATATATATTAAGTCACAAAGACAACATCTATACATTTCAAAGAATCAATATCTCACAAACAATATTCTCCAGTTCCAATGCCATAGAATTATGTATTTAATAACGAAGTATACAATCAAAAGTACCACCTATGTGAAACAGGAAAGATTTAAAAATACTTAAAAATAATACACAAATCATAGATCAGAAGACATTGGTAGATTTACAAAAATAACAAATAGCTTGTAAAACAATTACAAACCAATATGAAAAAAAGTGCTACCACATAAAAAGTGAGCAAAAGACAGTTGCTTTAATAAAATGGATATCCAAGTGGCCAATAAACATTTTACATTGTACTCAACCTTACTGGTGATAGGAAAATGCAAGTTAAGTCCGTAATGAAATTCCACTTTTTATTCCACTTGCATGTGAAAGCTTATTATTTGAAAGCCTTAACATGACAAGTGTTTATAAAAAAAAAAATTAGAACTTACACATTTCTGGCAGACATGTAAATTGTTACTACTTTAGAAATGATGTTGGTAGCATCTACTAAGGCTGAACATACATATCCTATGAAATACCAATTGCCCTGCTAGGTAAAGATCCCAGAGACTAATGCACTAAATGTTTGCCAAGACTGTTCACAGCAGTGGTAATAGTAATAGCCAAAAGTGGGAAACAACCCAAATATTTGCCAACCTATTATAGGATGATAATGGAATGCTCCAGGATAATGATAATCAATTAGCTATTGCTACAGGCAATGACATGGATGATTCCCACAAGCAGTGATAACAAAAGAAATTAGACACAAAGGGTGCATATATAATTCCATTTATATAAATTAAAAAAAATAAAAGGACAACACTAACCTATAGTGATTTAAGTTAAGAATTGTCCTGTTGGGAATATAAGGCTAGGAATGGACATAAGGAGGAGGGTTATCCTGCTATGTATTTCCTAAACTGGATTCTGTTTACATTGGTACATAAAATATGAAAATACAGTGAGATATCTTCTTAATATTTGTTTACTTACCTGCTTATTTTTTATATGGTAATAAAATTATAGCTTATAAACTACATACTTTTGGTAAATAACACTAGTGAATGCTAAATCATTAGGTGCAAGATTTTGGGGGAGAGGATATATTGATGTGATCTGAAAGCAGCGTCCCACAAACTACACATTAATTACAAGCGGAAAATATTTCCTTTGAAAGTGTAGAAACATGGTGTGTCCTGCTGGTTCAGGCATTAAGTCTGTGGCTCTGCAATAGTCCATATACATCCCAAAGACCTGAGTTAGTGAGCTGGTTCAGGGAGGAACAACCAATATGAGCAACTAACAAAATAAGTAAATGTTTCTTCCTCTTCTCTCTTCTTCTCTGCCTTCCTACTTGCCTTCATTACTGTCTACTCTTTTCCTCTTTAAAACAATGGAGAAATATGACAAATCCCATTTAAACCAAGTGATTAATGTTAGTTATTAAATGAAAAAACTGGTTGTCTGGTAGTAGGTACCTCTTGATATGATTTGCTCTGATATAATACTATAGGAAGTACACAGCATCAGGCATATCGTGTTCTTGTCAACAATGTTTATCCTGTATCCCCTGAAAAACAACCACACAGATTGATATTGCAGATAGAATTGTATATAGTTGTACTAGACTGTTCAAAAATTTTAGTGTCATGAAAGACAAGAAAAGGGTGTGGACTATCCTATGATTTAAAAAAAGAGTACTAAATGGGATGTTACAGTGCCTTCTAAAGCATGGTGTTTGTATTCTGAACAGACAAAACATCTATAAGGAAACTTTGGCAATAACTGGGGAAATTTCAATAAGGACTCTGCACTTAGTATTGAATTAATGTCAGATTCCTTGAATGTAATAATTTCTGTGGTTGTATAGGATAATGTTTTTGTTCTTAAGAGATATATATCAAATATTTGGATAAAGCAATTTTAATTGGTTCAGTACAACATAAACTTTCCTTCCCCCTTTCTCATGTTCCAAACTCACGTTAATGGTTGGTAAAGCTTGATGAAAGTCAAATACAGGTGTTCATCGTATTATTATTTAAGACTTTCAGTAGATTTGAGACTCTTAAAAATAAGTTGAAAGACAAAATTTCCTTGTTTGAGGGAAAGAAATATGCATAGTATATTCTACTATATCTACATTGACATATATGTCATATTAATGTTTTTAATATATATAATGGATATGTGTCAAATTATAAATAGTAGTTACCTTTGGGCAGTGAGCTTATGAATCATCTAAATTTTCTCATTGATACTGTCTCATTTTTATAATAAGGTACTTTGAAAGGGAATACAACAAATATTTAAAAATGAACCCTGGTAATTGAAAAAAAGCAACATAGAAAAGCCAGATAAGGAAAAATAAGCAACATAATAAAAACAAGGACATAAATTGATGATGAAGATAAATATCAATCAATGTGGAAGATTCTAAAAAAAAAGGTGGTTCTGTGAAAACATAACAATATTTTCTCTTTACCTGTAGTTTTGCTTTCCATGATTTCGGTTACCTGCAGACAACTGTGGTTTGGAGATATCAGGTACAATAAAATATTGAGATAGAGACAGGGGCCACATTCACATAAATTTAATATAGTATATTGCATTGTTTCAATTGTTCTATGTTATGATAAGATATTGAGAATCTCTTACAGTGCCTAGTTGATAAATTGTTTATTATAGGTATGTATAGGGAAAATACAGTATATGTGTAGCGTTTGGTAATATCTGTGGTGTCAGGAATCCATGGAGAGTCTTAATGTAACCCCTGAATATAAGGGGGAATTAATATAATTTAGTGGGAAGTCTCCAGGGTAAGTTCTCTCATCTTCTGCAACCAGCATATCACTAAATCTATACTCTAACTTACAAGTATTTCTCAAATCTCCAACTTGATCTCCTACCACTCTGTCTTCAACTACTCCAGCACAGACTTAACACCTGGGTTTGCTTTTTCAGGAACACATCAGGCAAGCTTCAAGCTTAAGATTCTGTATTGACTGCTGTGCCTGAAATGCCTCCTCTTTGTCCCAAATCTACACCATTTCAAGTCTCTTAAAATGTTACCTCCTCTGCCACTCTATTATGAATAGTATCCACTCATAATGTTTTATATCTCCTTACTTTGTTTTATTTCTTACACCACAGAATGTAATTATTGCTTTCCTCCATTAAAATGTAAAATGGTTTAGTGATATGCTGGTTGTAGAAGATGAGCAAAGTTACCCTGGAGACTTCCAAATTGCGTGGTACTGGTAAGTGGGTGAATGTGGTGTTTTCATTTACTAAGATGGGAAATGGGGGGGCTGTTCAGGTTTCAAGACCTAAGAATTCTGTTTTGAACAAGTTAAATTTGAGAGACTTATCACAGCTCCAGGAAAAGAAGTTGACTTTTAGGTGGCTACAGCAATCTGGAGTTTAGGGAAAATAGTGGAGCTGCAGCAGTCATTGGTAGACTTAATATGAGCTATTTTGGGGAGAGTGATGGAGTCAAAGGCCTGTCAAGACTGTTCAAGAAGCATTGAGAGAAGGGGCCAATAAATATTAGAAATAGTGTGGATTCAAAGGAGGAATTTTTTGCCTTGCTAAT
Organism: Solenodon paradoxus; assembly: GCA_004363575.1. Classification (NCBI taxonomy): domain Eukaryota; kingdom Metazoa; phylum Chordata; class Mammalia; order Eulipotyphla; family Solenodontidae; genus Solenodon; species Solenodon paradoxus. The sequence goes on from RJWH01008620.1 coordinate 27,414, forward strand.
TTTTATGTGATAAATGCAACCTATTTGTTTTATGGGGGATAATGCCAAATAAAGAAGGGTGACTGGTTGATAATCAATTATCCTTATTTACTGCATGGATATATCACATTTGTATTCTCTGGCAGTAATTTGATTTTCAGCCATGGCTATGCTGCTCTGTGGAGATACATATCTCTATCTCTGTCTCTATCTATATATTCCCTTTTAATTTGTCCATGTACCTTTCCAACCTCCTTATTCAACTCAAGCTTATATTTTATTGTCTTTCTTTGAGTATTTACTTTTGCAGAGTGACGGGCACTGTCTGAGAATGTTCTTTTATTGGAAACCAGTGTTTCCCATCCTCAGATGATTGCCATTGGCAGAGTTTTCATCACTTTATGGTTCATCTTGTTTACACACAGACCGCTTAGTACAGACTTTCTGATCTTTTTAATATATATATATATATTTTTCCCCTTTTTAATTGAAGCATTTCATTGTGCATATTATCTGCCTGGATCCTAAAGGCGTTTGTTAATCCTGGCATAATGCAGCAAGTTCAAATGAATAGAGAGCTGCTTCAGGATAATTTGTTGACTAATCCACCAAATTAATATAAAACACCACATTTATCTAGATGGAACCCTCATATAACTTGGCTTTTTTGTATTTGTTACTCTTTTCAGGTGATTTCTCTGGTTTTATTACTATATTACCTTTAAATAACATTTACTAATTTGTCATCATTTATTGATGTCCAGTTTTAGGATTTTATTGACTAATTTCACATGAATATTATTCTAAGGGGCTTTAAAATCATTTTGTCATGCTTTTAAAAATACTGTGGGAATTTTAATTGGAATTACATAAAATCTGTAGTTAATTTGGAGAGATATGACATCTCGTTAATTCTTATTGTTAGAGTTGTTTTCATTTTTTGGATTAGAGTTGCTAGAGATTTTATAGCCAATCCTTGAAAAAAGCCCTTGTATTTATTTAGCCAATCTAGTAAAACAGTAATTACTTTATTCAGTATTTAATATATTTTCCTTGTTTTCCCTATTTTTATCTGATTGCTACTCTTTTTAGTTTCTCAAGTTAAATGAGTAGCTAATTTATTTCCATTGTGTTTGATAATAAACTAAGACTACAAGACATTCCGTGAGTACAGCTTTGTTTATTTATTTTTTTTCAATCTAGCACTGTCTGGGGACTTGTAAACTAATGTGGATGATATGAGCACCTATATTGCTAGCAAGAGTGTATTTCCAAGGAAAGAGTAACATGAGAGACATAAAACATGGAACCTAGAAATCGAGGTCATGTTAGATTCAAAATGATATCTGAGCCAGAAATTGAGAAGTCACTTCTCCTAGTCATCTGGTAAAGTAATAAGGAAAAACTCCACAGATGGTAATAATTAACAACCTGAAAAACTAAGACCTAGACACCAACAAAGTTGGATTGGAGGGAAGCAGGAGAATCCCATTTCATGTTTTACCTTGGGAAATGGAAAATCACATCTCAGAGAATTGAGGAATTTCATGTCCCTGTCACCATGTTTTCCAATTTCCAGCCCTGGGAACT
>RJWH01008621.1:0-28970 GCA_004363575.1 Solenodon paradoxus
AGGGAGGGAATGAGTGAATTGTGGGAAGGGTGAATAGAGGGAGGGAGGAAGGGAGAGAAAGGTTATACATGGATAGATGAAGTGATGGAAGAAATGCAGGATAGATGGAGAGAGGGAGAGAAGAGGGAGTTCAGATGGAAAGAGGGAGGGGGAGGGAGGGGAGGGGAGGGAGTGGGAGGGCGGGATGCACTCTAGCCACCATAAAAACTTTCTTTAAGAAATCTAATGATGCTAATTCTTACTGGTAGCCATCTCATTCCATTTTGTTTCAAACTCCTCCTGAGATTAAACAAATCCAGCCAGAGGGCAAAGGGCAAGATGAAAATTGCCAAGGTCAAAAGACTTAGTGACTTCGGACTTCTCTGTGCCTGTCCTCATTTCTTTTTCTCTCCCTCCCCACTCATCCCTTTTCTCCTCCATTAATGTATCTGTTTATCTCCTATCTCTTCATCACCTATGTTTATTATCATTTAAAAGTAGAATATTTCGAAGAGAATTAAAAATGCCCCAAGGAGTGCGGCTGAGGCTAGCCCGCCCTCCGGGGCTGGGAAGAGGACTGAGCATCACCTCCAGGCACTGCCCCTTGGCTGGAATTCTGGACCAGCCTGGACAGCCAGCCACACGTGCTGCGGCCAGGCCCCTCCACCGTCACTCACGTGTGTCTGCCCCCCACCCGTCCTCCTGCCCCCCACCCCCCACGAGCACCACGCTGACCCAGTGTGTTTAGGACTAATATTTAAAATGCAGAATGGCTGTGGAGGGCTCCAGCTCCCAAGCCTTGTCGTGCAGTAAAAAGATATAAACAGAATAAATTACCTCTCCAGCTCGGATTATGAGAATACCCATCTCCTGACCGGAATTTTAAGTCCTGCCTCCCTGCTAGCACGGCACACGGCTGATTTACGGAAACCAGAGCACTTCTCTGCATATTTCTTCTGTTCAGCCGAGTGACCGAGTTTACCCTTCCTATGCCATTAGCGTTATTAACACCTGGGCAACCGATCATTGCAAATGGGCCATTTCTGTGATGAACGGAAGCTTCCGAAGCCGCTTCTCCAGGGCCGCGCTGCCCAAGTCTCCTCTGTCTGCATCCTGGTGCCAGGGCTCAGGACCCCCCTACACACACGCACGCACACACGCCTCCCCCTAGCACCTGCCGATGGGCTCCTGGGAGCTCTAAGTGGAAATCCCTCCCCCAAGCAGATGCCCCTGGCTATCTGGGAAACATTCAGAAAAGGACAACTCTGCTCTTAATTTTCAGTCTTCAGATCATATTCCAGATGGAGGACAATGCCCACCCCCATTGACTGGGGACGAAAACTGAGGCACAGGGAAGGCAAGAGACTGGTGTCAAGTGGAAACGCAGGTGCTCCAGCCCCTGCACTTCAGAGTCGGGGCGCACACCCCCCAGAGACTGGGGTGCACTTTCAGCCTTTGAAGCACTGGCTTAGAAACACGCCCAGATTCTCAGCGGTGCTGTTTTTCACTGGTGGAAAAACACCCTTGGAGTTTCTTGGCTCAGACACAATGGTGGGGGGCGGGGTAACTTCATGGTCAGGTGTCCCAGGAGGAGGTGAGACAGCAGGCGAGTTCTGTGGCGCTGTCCCTTCATACCGCTTTACAGCCTCGCAACCCACACGGGCCTGCTGGCCCTTCCCCAGGCTGGGAACTTGGAAACTTGGGACAGGGGCTATGGGACCTGACATGGGACTTCAGTAACCTCTCTGAGTCTCCACCTTATGTCCCCAAAAAGGCCACAACCATGTCTAACTTCAATGGCTACCGTGAGGGTGAAATAAGCTCACACATGTCACAGTCTAAGCACAACGTCTGGCAGTGGGCAGGCGGCTGAGCAGCAAACTTTGAATGAAATAATAATAGAGTAGTAATAACACTGGCTATTAATTTGATATTATAGTTTTACCACTATTTCATTTTCTCCTTTGAAGAAATGCTTAAACATTTGTTTTGTTTTATTTTTTAAGGAAAAGTGAAAGCAGGCATGAAGGCGAGCAGGCAAAGGAGGAAGAAGAATTTTGTTTTATTTAGTCATTCACCTTGATTGTTCCCCCAGCCCTGAGTCTCAGGCCTGGGTCCTTGAGATGAATGCAGACTATGTCTGGTGGCCTTGTCCACTAGGCCATCAGGGCACACTGTGCTTGAACATTTTTCAAAATGAGGGTTAACTTCATAGCCTATTTGCACAGATAGACAGCTTCTCACTTTCCAGAGCAACCTCGAAGGTGTCCATGCTGCTAACGGGAAAGGACAGGGCCTGCGAGGACACGGATGGGTCCCATCCAGGTCTAATGAAGAGAAGGTGACGACCCACGTGCGAGAAGGCCCTGTCAGCAGGCAGAAGGACAAAACGCATGTGGTACGCCCAGATCCTGGAGTAGTATTCAGCCGCCAGAAAGAATCAAGTGCTGGCACCGGCTGAGATGTGGATGGCCCTCAAAAACCTGACACTAAGTGAAAGAAGCCAGCCACCAGGAAGACGACGTCGTGTGTGGGAGAGACCCCGAACAGACACTCGCAGACAGACAGCGCTGGGGGTCGGGGGGCTGCCGGGCCTGGGGAGAGCGAGGGGAGTGACGGTGTGATAGGGGTTCCCTCCCGCCATGATGAAGACGCCCTAGAAGGAGATGGGGTTGTGCAGAACTGCGTCGGTGCTCAGTGCTTCTGAATTGTTCTCTTTCGAAAGGTTACCTTTGTGTTTTGTTTCACTTCATGCAAAGTGCGAAAAAAGATGCAATCTTATATTCAGACTTATAGGACCCCCAAACCAAGCTAAGACATACACCCCGAAGTCTAACGGAGAGTGTCGGGAGCCTGCGGGAATGTGGGGTCGGCTCCCCCTGGCAGGTAGGGCTGGAGGAAGAGTTTCCTGCACGCTTTTGGGGGGTCCCTGAAATAAACACCAGTATCCTTGTGCGGTGCTGCCTGGTCATGATTTGGCCCAAGGAGGGGTCCCACAGGGCAGGGCGAGGACCCCCAGGGCCTGGCCTAGGGAACAAGTTCCACTCTCCAGTCCCCTTGCTGCTCTCTGGCAATTTCCAAGTTTCCGGTGGCTGGCCGGCTCAGACACCCCAGCCCCGGCCTGGGGACTCGGAGGACAGGAGGCCACCTCGGTGTAATAATGTCCTTGTTCTCTTATTTATTGCTACATTTGTTATCTGATCCTCTTTCTCCATTTAGAGTGGTGACACCTTTTCTTTCTAAATGGTATCTAAGGCTTCAAGAAACACAGGAATGAGGGCAGAGTAAGGCTGAGGCACAGATGCGGCCCAGCCCTAAGGAGCGATGTGGGTTTGGGGAAAACATTTCAGGAAAGCGGGCATTCGGAGGTCACAGATTAGTCACCAGGGACTTCCCAGTGGTGAAGGCACAGTCCTGTGGGATTTGCTGGTTGGGACTGGCTTTGCTGCGGCCGTGCTGTGAGACCACCACGAGGTTACTCAGTTTCTCTGGGCCTCATTCGCATTATCTGAAAAATGGGAAGGGGAGGTAGACCAAAATCCCTGCACCAAACTGCACAGACCTGACTTCCTGAGTCTCCTACTCGCGTGTTCACTCACTCACTCATTCATTCATTCATTCACTTGCTCAGTTACCCAACACATATTTGCTGAAGTCCTGGCATATGTGGGGCACTCTTCTGAGGTCTGGGGTATAGATGCACACAGAACAGATGTAATCCCAGCCTTCCCAGAGCTGATATTCTACCAGGAGAGACAGACAGCAACCAAGAGAGAAAAAAATGATCAATCATGTCCAAGAGTAGAAGGTGAAGAGGGTGAGGAGACGGAGAAAAGCAGGATGTTAGGGCACCGGGCAGCCCAGCTGAGGGTGAGGCGAGCCGTACTTGATATGGGGGCAAAATTTAAGGGGAGCACTAAAAAGTTAGCGATCGAGATAAATGCTGTTTAATATAATATGTTGAAAAATCAAAGTAAATGCAATGTAATGCATAATGAACAAAATGGTAACATTTTAAAGACAGGTCTGGGATTCAGATGAGGTGAGACTTGCAGTGTAAAGTGAGATCCTAGCTTTCTTTAAAATATAGCTTTTTCATTTGGCATGAATTTTGCATTAATTTTCATCAAAAATGTCTTGTTACAATATTATCTATCTGGATTTCTGAGTTTGTGGGCCCCCCTTACATGCTTTATCTCCAGGTGAGTGCCCCAAAAGGGCCAGGAGGAGTGTGTCCTGGTGACCTAGCAGATAGGCCACTGGGTGTAGTCCACAGACATCCCAAGGACTCGGGTTCGAGAGCTGGGGCTGGAGAATAACCAAGATGAACAACCGAAAATAGATAAAACGCTTCCTCTGCTCTCTTCTTGCCTGCCTATTCACCTTCATTCCTGTCTGCAGCTTTCCTTAAAGAAATAAAAAGGGGAGCTGGGGGGTCCCTTGAAGAGGCAGCATGAGTCAAGACCCAAATGAGGAGAAGTGATCAACTCTGTGGGATCTGGGGAAGCGTGTCAGGACAAAGAAACAGAGCAGGCAGGCGGCCCGGAGGTGGCATCAAGCTTGGGGTGGTTCGAGGCAGAGAAAGAGGACATTGTCCTGCAAGTTGGGGAGTCGAGGGGCCGGAGGCTACAGTTCAGGACATGCAGGGGGAGAAGGAGGACTGGAGGTCCACGACCCACGGCGAGAGGAGTGGTAGTCCATGACCCAAGCAACAGGCTGGCCCTTTGTCCTCATCAGGACAGGGTTTAGGCAGGAGGCTGGGGATCTGTTTGAGGCTTCGGTAAGATGACTCTGCCTGCTGGGTGCCAAGTAGATTGTCAGTGAGCAGGGACAGCCTCAAGACTGGTCCAGGGAGACCCAAGGGCCTGCCTGCCTCCTGTTCTCTGCCCCCGTTGCAACTCTCCTCCCTGGGAGCCTTGAAGGGACGCTGTCATCCCTCTCTTTGAAAGAAAGGAAACTGAGGTCCAGAGCAGTGAATTCACCCACTCGGGAGCCCAGCTAATAAGAAACAAATGTGGGTGGTGAACCTAGGGCTTTAAATACCCAGCCTGGCCCATCCTCTCCCCACGTTACCCTCTCAGGAGAAAGGACCAGGTGCTGTAACTTCGGGGGAGCCTCAGTTTCCCTCATCTGTAATACGGGGCAAGTTACAGCACCCACTTGCAAGGGCTGAGGAGTCACAGATCTTCAGCACCACTCACTGGCGAAACACCCAACAACTTTTCCCTTAAAAGGAAGGAAAAAGACCCTTCCTCACCCACTTCTCTCTCTGCTGGTTCTAAAGGGAGAAACTCTGGTATTTGTTCTTCAAACATTTATTTTAGTCTTTAGGCTTTTTTGGAACGGGAAGGATTGGTGAAGGTAATCAGTTTTCGGACTTAAGATAAAAAATCGCAGCAAAGGGTCGACTTGACTCTTTATAATTAATGGGGCGGCCTGTAATAGGATTCTCCTGCCCGTGGCGCTCCCAGGAAACACCTTTTTACATAAGATATTGCCCACGCCGGAGTGGCAGCGGGGTGATTTATGGGGTTCCTGGCTCCAGAAAACCTCTCCTGGGGTTACCCAGCCAGTGGAATTTATCAGGGAGTTTGGAAGCAAGGCAAGAAAGCTGCCTGTGACATTTTTGGTGGCGTCTTAAAAGCACAAACACTGGGGATGGGGAGGAGGGTGGTGGAGATGGGCCCCTGAGCTTGGATTTTCCCCAGAGTCAAAATGGGAATTCTTGGCATGGAGGTGACGAAGGAAACTTTGGTGCAGAAGGGGAGGGGGAGTTCAATGGAGGGGGTGGGCCTCAGAGGGACTCTGACCCCAACCCGATGGTACAGGAGCTCTGGAGGGAGGCAGCCCCGCAGAGCCCATCTTGAGCTTGTAAGGGGATCTGCCTTTATATCCTCCTAACACTCCCCAAGGAAAGGCGTGACCTCCATGCATCTCTAGACATGGCAGCTCCCAGTGGCAATACCCTGGAGAAGGGTACAGCTATGGACTGCTAGCCAGTACCCCAGCGGTTGGAAGATGGACACATCCCCCTAAATCCAGGTTAGGTGGCACCAGCAGTGTCCACTGCAGAGGCCATAGGTGTTCAGGACAGGAGATGGGAACCAAGGCTTAGGCTGAGGGAGGCAGACAGGCAGAGAAGGGACTGTGGTCCTATGCTCCACTCTCCCAAGGACCTCCCTTATGCTCAGAGTCAAAACTAAAGTCCAGACCGCAGCCTGCAAAACCCATCCACCAGCTGGTGCCCCTTGTTCCCAGCCCACACACCCCTTACCTCTCTGTCCATCTAGTTTCCACTATTTCCTCCCTTGCCCTCTCCCCTGCAGTCTCACTGGCCCTGCAAGTTCCTACCTCAGGACCTTTGCACATGCTGTTCCCTCTGCTTCTCCCCAGCCCGCCCCAAAGGTGTGTGCCTTGACTTCCTTCAGGTCTCAGCTCACACTTCAGCTTTCCAAAGAGGCCTTCCTGGATCATCCGATCTCAAATCACCATTTGGTTCGGGGACTTAAGAGACAGGACCACTAAGAGCAACTGGGACACTGTTTGGGCCCTGTTCCACAAACCCGTTTTAATAAGACATTTCTGAGGCCACCTGAGAATGGCGTACAACCTGGTAGGAGAGCATTAGGAGATGACTTTTCATATGATGAGTGTGCGATGGGATTGTGCTCACTTTAAAACACTATTTTTCCATGCACCCTGGTGGAGAAGCGGTTGGGTCAATCTCCTCTGAAGGAGTGCAGGCCACATACCTCTGGGTTCAAGTCCTAGCCCCAGGGCAAACAACCAGTGTGACCAACTAAATAAAAATAAAATAAAATGTTTCTTCCTCCTCTCTCTTCCTGCCTGCCTACTCACCTTCATTTCTGCCCACATCCTTCCTTAAAAAATAAATTAAATTTAAAAACACTTTTTTAGCAGGGTTTGCTTTCTAGATGAGATGCTGCCTGATTCCTGAATCACTGAGTAAAGTCATCAGAGCTCTCTTTTTGTGTCTTTGTTTATTTCGTAGCTTCCCATGGACCCAGGTCTTGAACCAGGGCCTTGCCTTAGACATGGCATGTACCTTAGCCACTGAGCCGCAGGGGAAGGTTATCTCTCTTTCTAAATAAGCTGTTTTACCTTCTCTGTTAGCAGCCATAGTTTGAGTAAAGCAATATAATGCCGACACACCCTGGTGGCTCAGCAGTTAGGTCCATGGTTCCAGATGGCCACAGTCCACCTAAAAGCCCAAGGACCTGGGCTCGTGCCCAGAACCAAGGGGAAACAACCAGCAGAAACAAGTAAACGAATGGGTATATGTTTTCTCTCCCTCCCTCTTCTTGCCTGCCTGCCTGCTTGCTTATCTTCATTTCCTTCCTGCTCTCTTCCTCTAAATAAATAAACAATTCTTAAAAACAGCAAAGGCATAGTGCCCAGGACTGCACTGACATTCTCCCACAAGATAAAACACGCCGCCCCTTCCCTGCCATTCTCTCTAGTTTCGGGTCTCTTTGCTATGGCACCTTCACCTGTATCTTCACACACTCACTCTGTATGCCAACAGGTTTCTGGTAACCCTGAAAATCCATCGTGTGCTTCTGATTCTATAACAGAACCTCTGATTTCAGATGGACGTATGGCTGCCTGTTAGAGCACCAGAGCACCCTGGTGGAGCTCTGACTAGGTTCCAACACCTCCGGACAAGCATGGTCCACAACCATCTCAGGGACCTGCATTCATGTTCCAGGGCTGCGGGGGAAACCATTGAGTAGCTAAATAAAAAGAAACAATGATTTTCCTCCTCTGGCTTCCTGCCTGCTTGCCTACTCACCTTTATTCCTTCCAAGGATGGATGGAAGGAAGGAAGGAAGGAAGGAAGGAAGGAAGGAAGGGAGGAAGGAAGGAAGGAAGGACATTTCCCAGCATCCCTTGCAGCTAGCTATGACATGTGACTAAGTTCTGACCAATGGGCTGTGAGCAGAGATAATATGTGTGAATTACAGAAAGGGTCTTAAAAGGAAAAAATGAGTCTTGTTCCTTGACATGTTAACACATGATACCAACTCTGGGTCACCTAATTCCAGACTTCCAAGTGAAAGAGAAGTAAACTTCTATTTTATTTAAATCCCTAATTCCGTGTTTCCTGAATTATGAAGCTGAACTTAATAATCCTATTAATGCCATTCACATTCATTCATTGATTTATTCTGAAACAAACTAGGAATACAAAGTCATAGAACCAGCTGCAGGTCTAGGGTGAATCCCCCTACCCCTCTGCATGGCACAGAGTGCCACTCCGGCCAGGAAAGCCAAGGAAGGGTGGGACAGTGGGGTCTTCAAGAAACAGTTTCTGTGTCCTCAGGAGAATAAAGCCCCTCACCAGGGCTGGGTAAAGACTCTCAGGCTCGCCTCAGGCACCCTGGAGTGAGCCTCTGCCCCTCTCTGGGTCTCACCGACCCCATCCGAGAGCTAGCAGCCTTGCTGGCCTCCTAAGAAAAGTGGGTACAAGGCTCTAAAGAGTCAGTGATTCTGATTCCAATCCCTGAAGGGTGGAAGGAAACATCAGGCGCCTGTCTCCCTAGAGGACTTGAATTTAAATGTGGGAGATGTCTCTGGGTCCCTTCAGCCTCACCACCAACCACCCCAATTGCTTTGGAAAGAAGGACCCATCAATGTGATCTAAGGCACTCTCCTAACTATCACATACTCTCAACTCCACACTGTATCACATTTGGGCGGTTTTGCTCTTTTAAAGCAGGCAGCGTGACCGCCCATGCCTGGGACAAGAATAAAAGTAGATCCAAAGAGAGATGAATGGACTGAAGAACAAACCGCCCACATTGCCCTTATTTTTCTGAGACTCTGCCCAGACAGGGCCCAGACAGGGTTCAACACTTGGCAGCTCCAAGCAAGATAATTCAACTCAAGAAACTAGTATAAAATGCACACATCATCACTGAGGATCCGGCCAGTCCCAAATGGCAGAAATCCCAGGCTCAAGCAGAGAAGGGACTCTATTGACTTGCATAAAGGGTGGGTCCAAGGTGCCTCCTGATTCCCAGCTGAAGCCCTGAGAACCACCCTGATTGGACAGCTAGGCTCCTGGACCCACCCTTGAACCAATCACTGTGTCCAGGGAAGGGCAGGGCTTGGACTGGCTCAGGCTGGAGTCACATGCTGCTCCCCTGGATTCAGGGAAATAACTTTCCAGCAGGATCTGTCACCGCCTTATGTGGGCGAAAGGAGTATATGTGGTTCCTTAAATTGCTTTGAATTTAACACTAAAAAACTGAGAAGTCTATTGTGCTGGGCCTGTAACTGGATGGACTTGAGCAGGGGCTACCCCACTTAGATGGAGCATGAGCTCCCAGTTTGCGCCAATCCCCACCACTCCTTAATGTCTACCCACCCTGCTTCACTGTAGATATCTAAGTGTGGTGTCTAGTTAGTGACTGGATTCTAAGTCCCAAGGGCAAAACTGTGATTGCATGTATTCCCTCATAAATACAGGAGCGTGTACACTCTCCCACACGCATGCACACACGCACGCACACACTCACATGCCTACCTGCAGGCACACAAGTACACAGGTGCACTCACAACCACACCAGATGACCTGGGGTACAAGGCCGGCTCACGCTGCTGGATGAGACCTAGCCCCTTCCCTGCGGTGGGTAAGGCAAGTATCTGACCCGTGCTGGGTTCATCCAGCCTGGCAAAGGGGAGCAGCATCATGGCTCTGCCCAGAGTCAGCTTTGGGGTAACGACACCTCTGTATTAGCAACAACTGGACTCCCAGACTCTATGTCACTTTGGTGTAGGGCTGGATGAAAGACGGGAAGGAGGTGAGACTTCTGCAGGCGGGGGTGACAGAGTCAGCATGGGGAGGGGCCCAGCTGGCATGGGGGAGACTAGGGGCATGTCAGGCAGGTGCACACACCTGCCACGGCCCTGGGCCGCCTCACGGGCTCCTGTTAGTCCACTGAGAGGTCCAAGAGGGAGAGACGGACTGGCAGGTGTCTCTCTGCCCCCTGCCCTCCTGCTCCAGGCCTCCACTTGACTGCCCCACGTCCTTGCCTCCCCCCTGCCCTCGGCTTCCTTGGGTGTCAAGCAGGGAGGGAGGAACTAAGGAAACGGACGTGTGTTATCTGGACAGGGTCAACAGGGCCCTCGGCTTCTTATCTCAGGCTCACTGAGACCAGGAGAGGAGAAAACAGCAGCTGACAAGTCTCCCAGGCGCTCTGCCAAGGGCAGGACGGCTCTGCTCTCACCTGGAGGAGCCTCGTGGGGGAAGATCAGCAGGGCTGAGCAAGGCCAAGGTTCTTCCTCGGCCTCTGGTGCCAGGCAGAACCCATGCTCCTGCACCTCGTTTCCTGCAGGGCCGGGAATTGTTGAAAAGTCTCCCTTTGCCAAGAGCTTGTGGGCTCCAGCCATTTCGGGGTCCTCAGCACCAGGAAGGCCGCTAGAGACGAGTCTGGGAAGGCCCGCTAAGCCGCCTCCCCGCCCGGAGCCAGGCTTCCCCATCGGAGACGCTTTGCTGCCCCCTGGTGGCTGCAAAAGATTCTAAGTTTTCCTCCTGTTTTATCAGCGATCCTGCCAAGGGGCGGGCGGCGTCCAGTTCCAGGACCAGAGACACTTTTGTGTCACACCAACCTGGATGTCCTACTTCCTTCCCCCGTGTCTCCCCGGCACCGACACCCACACAAAGAAGGTCGAGGTCCAAGAAATACAGTCGCGGTTGTGCTGACTCAGAAGGAGCACAGACCACACACGCACATCCCAAGGAACTGGGGCTCGCGTCCAGAGTGGGGAGAACAACCAATGTGAGCAACTAAATAAAACAGAATAAAGTACTTCTTCCTCCTTTCTTCCTTTATGCCTGCCTACTTGTCTCCATTCCTGCTTGCGCCGTTCCAGAAACAAAGAAAGAAAGAGACGGGGCGGGGGGAATGGAAAGAGACACAGTTATATTGAAAAGCACAGGATTTGAACCTGACTGGGTCTTGAGCAGGTGCAGTTGCCTGCTTGTGCCTCAGTTTCCCCATATAGAGTAGGGTGTCAATATTGGTTTCTACTTTATAGTATCCATGTGAATGCTAAAGAGGACAATGAACAGAGCGTTCTTAGGAGAGTTTGCAGCCATCACAAGCACTTGGTAAATATTGGCGGCACTGCCCTTGCCAGCCCAAGCCTGAGAAGTGACAAAACACCCCTTTTTCCCAAGCAGGTGCCCCTGCCGAGAGAAGCCCTGTCAAGAGCTAGCACAACCAGATTCCCTCAGAGGTCCGAATTCTCACCCCCGGCTCTATTGCCCAAGCGGGTGGCTTAACCCCTCATGACAGAGACAGCCTCCAGGTGGCTGTGCCTCTTGGAGCTCATGGCAGTGGGAAGACCAGACCCATTAGAGTCACCAACTCAACTCAGAAAGGATTTATTGGCCAAAGCTGTTGGGAAGCCAAAGGGGCAGTCAGGAGGGCTTCCTGCAGGAGACAACCTGCCCAAAAGCACAGCTTCCACTGCTGTCCACCAGCACAGAGGCCCCTCGCCAACCACAGGGTGTCCAGGACCCCTCAGCTCTGGCCCAGCTGGGCTTTCAGAGTCTCCAGCTCTTGTGTGTCGATGCTGCTGCCTCCACACACGATGACCACGACAGAGGTCAGCGGGGAGCACAGGCGGCCCTCAGCCTGGAGCCTCCCCAGGAGGCCCGAGTACACGGCAGCCAAGGCTGCCCCACAGGCAGGCTCCACCAGCATCCGCTCATCATCTGCCAGGAGCAGGGGAGTGGAGGTTAGGAGAGGAGCGAAAGGGAGGAAAGACCAGTTAGTTTCAGTGAGCTCTAGGCAGGGCAAATCCTCCCACCCATTCATCATTTGTCCCCCCATTCATCAGCCTGACCATCTCTCCTTCCTTTCATCTATCCACCATCCAGCCACTCCTCTATGCATCACGAGACTGTCCATCCATCAGAATATAAATCTGTTCATCCATCTCCTATCCATCATTTGTCCAACCATCAGTGTATTCATTAATCAGTGTGTCTATCCCCCATCCATCCATCCATTCATCCATCCACCCATCCATCCATCCATCTACCCATTCATTCACCCATCCATCCACCCATCCATCCACCCATCTACCCATTCATCTACCTACCCATCCATTCATTCATTCACCCATCCACCCATCCATCCATCCATCTACCCATTCATCTACCCACCCATCCATTCATTCATCCATCCATCCATCTACCCATCCATCCATCCACCCATCCATACATCATCCACTTTCCACTCACTCATACATTCCTCTGTTTGTTCATCACATATGTATTGAATGTCCACTCTCAGCCAAGCCCTGTGCTAGGAAGACTCTGGGACACAACTTGAACGAGACCCATCAGCCCACCCTCACGGAGTTCACAATTAGTGATGTGAATGAATGAGAAGCAGGTAGATCCCAAGAGAGAAACTGGTGCTCAGGGAGCCTCCCACCCAGGCACGGTGGGGTGGGGGGAGCAGAAGAGTCTTCCTGGGGTGGTGCTGTGGTGGCTGGTAGTGACCAGGAGCTGACAGGGAGCAGGACCAGGGATGGGCAGGCAGAGGGAGGGAGTGCAAGCTGAGTCTGGAGCTGGCACAGCAGGGCGCTGCCCCCACCCCTGCAGTCTATTCAACATGTACTATTGCATAGTTACTGCATACCCAGCACCAGGCGCCGAGGATACAGACAAGAGACAACAGGCTCTCACTCAGGGGTAGAGGGTCCTCGTGGTCTCCAAGGTTGGTGGGGAACCTGCTCACTCACCCAGGAACCGCTGCACCGCGCTCACAGCCTCGGCATCCTCCACCACCTCGGAAAGGACCTGGAATTGCTGCGTGCATGCCAGGGCCCCCGCCGCCACCGTCTTGGCACCCAGGCACTTGGCCACACTGCAGGAGGGGACAGGTGGGGCAGAGGTGCAGGGTTGTGGAAGAGCTGGGCAATCCAGTCCCCTTCCCGCTAGACCAAGCCCCTCCCGCGCTGCCGTGGGCAGGGGCGCCTCTTTGCAGGAGTCCAGCCCAGCAGGAGGCGCTCCAGACCTGTGGGACCCAGGACCAAGCCCGCCTTGGGACTCTGCACCCAGATTGTGGCCCCTCCCCTCAAGCCTCACACAGAAGAGGATTTTTTCCATTTTATTCATGAACAACTATTTTGTCATGTCTATCCTATAGCTGGTGTTTACTGAATGTGCATCAGGTATTGAATTATGGATTTTTGATTTGAATCCTCATAATTATCCTTTGAATTAGAAAGTTACAGCTTCATTTTACAAGTGAGGAAACTGGAGCTCAGAGAGGTTAAGGAACGGACTCAAGGACACACAGCCAGGCAGTAGCATAATGTAGATTGAAAGCCAGGCAGACGGGCCCCGGATTCCATGCTCTTTACTCAGGCTTGGGACCTGATGCAGATGGGCAGTATTTCAGGCCTGGGAGAGCCTTTCGTGGACCTGTCAGAACTGGCCTGGCCCCTGAGTGGACCAGAGTACCACTTGGAGCCTGGTTTCAAACCTTGGCTCCTTACTAGCTGTGTGATCTTGGGAAAGTCACATCAGCTCTGTACATGGTACACTTCAAGTGGGTGACTTGTATGACGGACGAAGTGTATCTTAATGAAGTTGCTATTAAATGAATGGAACCTGTGCACCCTGGTGAAGTAGCAGTTGGGTCCACAGCCTCTGGCCAAAGCACAGTCAGTCCACATACATCCCAGAGTCCCAGGTTCGTGTCTCAGGCCGGGGAGAACAGCCAAGATGTACAACCAAATCAAAATAAATCAAATGCTTCTTCTTCCTCTCGCTTCGTGTCTGCCTGCCTACTCATCTTCATTCCTTCCTGTATCTTTCCCTTTAAAAAAACTTTTTTTTTTTTAAAGAATGGCACCAGCAGTGGCACAGGAGTGGCGGTGGGACTATCCCAGCGGTTGGGGGGTCATGATGGTGTGGTGTGTGGACAAGGGCTGGGTGGGAGCCAGGTTTCAGAGAGAGACTTGCAAAAATGGCAAATCCATGAAGTTCTCTCGCTGCTTTCGCGGGGCAGGCTCTAGGCTGGGCACAAGGGACTCAGAGCTGCAGAGCAGCTGCCCTCAACCTGTCCATTCTCTTCAAAACCACAGCTGCCTTGGGGTCTGCACGGGCCGGCTGGGCGTGGAGCATTTCGTCAAAGGTGGGTGGTGATGGTCTTTCAGATAGTAGGGACAAAATGAACAAAGGCTCCGAAGTTAGGTGGCGCGGGCGTGTTCAGGAAAAGGCAATGCGAGCTGCTGGAGGTCAGGAGAGTGGACACGGTGCCAGAAGCACAAGAGTGGGCTCATGTGTCCAGGTCCCGTTCTCCTGAGAACAAGGACCACATTTGGCTCCTCTATCAGCCACCTAGAGCCTTGTATACAGTAGATGCTTGATAAAGGTGACTGAAAAGCCAGTCTTGGTTTTAGACTGTCAAACATTATATCCTAAATCCCAGCACCAATGGCGTTTCATAAAACGTGGGCAGTGATGGCATCTGCAGTGTTGAACACCCCTCGCCCAGAGCCGTGTCCGGAAATACAGCATCTGCAGGTGCAGTTACGTGAGGTCACGCTGCATCAGCGTGGGCCCTAAGTCCAGTGACAGGTGCCATTGACAAGAACCCATGAAAGAAAGAGGCAGAGGGATGCAGCTACAAGCCAAGGGAACTCTGAAGACTGCTGGCAGCCACCGGAAGTTGGAAGAGACAAGAAACTATCCTTCCCTGGAGCCTTTGCCTGGAGTGTGGCCCTGACAACACCTTGGTTTTAAACTTCAAGCTTCCAGGACAGTGAGAATAAATTTAAAAAAAAAAAAAAAAAAAAGGAAGAGCACAGGCAGGAATGAAGGTGAGCAGGCAGGCAGGCAGGAAAAGGGAGGAGGAAGAAACACTTTATTTGAGTCGGTTGTTCCCCATTGATTGTTCCCCCAGCTGGCTCTTGAACCAGGGACCTGGGGATGTATGTGGACTGCGCCGGGTTGAAACGTCTAGGCCACCAGGGGGCGCCATGACTGTGGTTTTAAACCGCCTTCCTGGTGTTTATTTCTACCGCAGCCTCAGAGAAAGACACAGCGCTGATGGTGATGGTGGTGGTGATGGTGAGGGGTATTAAAGGAGGCAGGGCTTGAACTATTCTTGAGCAGTTTGTTTATAAGAACTTTTCTTCAGCTGCGTTAAAATGACTAACAAATTGCAAGGGGAAAAATTTTCTCATATGATGGAGAAAACAATGAAACTAAATTCATGATATACAAAATCAACTAGAAAATGAGAGGTTACCAACTCTATGAGGGCTAGGATTCCAGCTTTAAAAACCGGAGAATCATTGATCCATTGCGTATTTACTGAGACCTACTGGGTGTCAGATGCACTTCGCGTGCATGTGATGAGGCCCGCGGTGGAGCTGAAACAGATTCTGGAGCTGGTCTGGCCGTGCTCATCTTTGGATGGTGAATTGGAGGTGACGTCTTATTTTCTGTTGCTTATTGCTTGCCCACATTTTCCAATTTATCTTCAACACACTTAAATAGCTTTTGTAATGCCATAGGCACATAAAAAGTTGCTTTATTAATGAGGAGATTTCAGTGAATCATATCTTCATCTACACTGTCAGCGCTGCCTGCTAAGTTAGAGCCCTGTCCCTGTGGTTGGAGTCCAGGGTGAAGGAGACCCTCTGAGGAGCCCCCGCCCCATCAGCGGGACTGGAAGGCCCTACAGTAGAGACTCCGCCCTCCAGCCCCTCCACCACGACCCTGCCTGTGCCTACCTGGTGATGTCCGGCAGCGTGACCAGCCTGCCTGCCTCAATGGCCGCGTTGAAACTGTTCGCCCCTCGGGTCTCCATGGCGACAATGGGTACATGCTGCCATCCCACCTTTGCCAGGCCGGCCGACACCCCTGCCAGGAGCCCCCCACCTCCCACTGCCAGCACCAGGGCCCCCGGCGGGGTCCCCAGCGCCGCCTTCAGTTCGTGCACTAGGCTGGCATGGCCTTCCCTGCGGGGAGAGGAGGGAGGAGTCAGTGAGGCCCCGCCTCACCCTCCCTGCCTGTCCGCTCGCTCAGGGCAAAGGTGGAGCAGAGCCTGCAGCCTGGAGCCGCTGTCTCCTGCATCACATGTTCACGCAGTCACCCTTCCCCTCCGTCAGGCTCCCAGGCCCTTTCTCAGACACTATCTCACTCAATTACCGTGCAACTCTGGTTAAGAGAGGACGGACATACCCCTGGAAACCAGACCCGCTTACGCTCCGGGTCTGGAACCCCCTGTCTCTGCCACTGACTCGCTGTGTGATCTCGAGCCAGTTGCTGTCGCCTCTGTGCCTGTCTCCTCCACGGCAAAATGGCCACAAAGCAACCGCATCAAGAGCTTGGGGAGGAGTCATGGATTGAATGTGCCCCACAGGGCACACCCAAAAAAGCGGCTGACGAGGAGTGTTGCCCTTGCACATACATGGAAACTGAGGCACGGGACAGTGAGAGGCTTTGCACGAAGGCGCACAACTCACAAGAGGCATAGCAGGGGTCTGAACCCCATGTGTTGCGCTTCAAAGCCTAGTCTCGGCTCTGGGCCTCATTTTCCCCTGCTGTCCCACGGGAGGACCCTGACTCCATGGGGGCTGAGTTCTGGGGGGTGGGAGAAGCGCCAGCCTCACCATATCAGAGGGTGGTCGAACGGGGGCACATTCACCCAGCCATCCCTCTTGACCAGCTCTTGCGCCCTCAGGTTGGCTTCGTCCCAGACCTGAAAAACCGAGGGCCTCAGAGACCAGGGCCAGACCGCTCCGGAGGTTGAAGCGGAGCCCAAGGCCCCTGTTCAGCAAACTGAGAGAGCCCCGAAACTGGAGCAGTGTGGGTCCGGCACCCCGTGAAGGGGCAGAGGCTCCAGCTGGAGCAGGGGCTGCCATGTGCTTTGCACACCCCCAGAGGGACCCATATTGCTAGGAAGCCAGACCAGTCTGAGGTCCTTACCTTTCCAACCAGCTGAACCTCGGCCCCCTCGCCCTGCAGCCTCCTCACCACCCGCGGGGAGGAGCCTTCAGGCAGCACAATGGTGGCAGGGATGCCCAGCTTCCGAGCAGAGTAAGCAGCAGCAATGCCCGCGTTGCCCCCTGTGGAGTGGCGGTGCATTAGCTGCTATGTGTCTTTCACTCGCTCATTTCCCTTTGGAAGGCTCCCCTTTCTACACTCATATGCCCCCTTCCTCTGCCTCACACATGATCTAGACTGAGCCAATCAAAGGACAAATCACCTGACCCATGAGCGGTTCAGAGATGAGTACATGACCCAAGGTGGGTCCAAAACACCAATATGTGGATTGAGGGAGACATTGGGAAGGGGTGCTTCCTTTTCCCGAGGGTTGGGAGGATGGTAGCAGGCAAGGCTGCAACTCCTGATGGCCATCTTGCTACCATGATGCTCTATGAGACTAAAACTAGTGTAGAAGGAAGATGCAGCGGTGAGCTCCTGGATCCAGCCATGCCTGAAAACCACTTACCCTAAGACTGTTAAATTCATGGAGCCTGTACTTAAACTTCTATATTGGGTTTCTGTCACTTCTACCATGAACCCTGGGTGATGGTCAGAGGGCTAGGAGAGGACATACACAATGACCATCTGACCAGGACCTTGACTGGCAGCCAGAGGCCTGCAGAGCCAGCAGGGCAGAGAGGAGGCAGCTTTTGAGTCCCAGGGTAAACGCAGACATTGCTGAGCCTGTGAGGAGTTCAGGTGAGGCTGGCTTTTCAAAGGAAGCCAACACCTGGGCATCTACTCCTGCTCCATCTAGCTCTTCCTCCCCAACACCCAGCTCCAGGGACCTTCATGAAGCAGAAAGGGGTGGGATCACCTGAGGAGCACACCAGATGTCTACATCCCTTCGCGGTCACCTGGGAAGAGAAGGATGGAATTGGGGCTAACCCAGGCAGGTGTCACGGAGGCCTGTGCGGGGGGAGTCAGACCCTCCCCATTCTGCTGGGTTACTCCTCATCCCTCACCCCACCCAGCCTGCACCCCTCACCTCCCCCTGTACACCTCTCCTCTCCCCTGTTCTCTCACCCCCAGGATGCACCCCTCCCCTTCCCCTTCACAGCCTCTCCTCTCCCCTACTGCCGTCAAACACTCACCTCCTGGCAGAAATGCCCGATGCCCCGTATCTTGAAGGAGCCGGTTGGCTGCACATTCTCATACTTGAGATAAACAGTCGTACCCGCCACCTGGGACAGGGCCCAGCTCTCCAGCAGTGGCGTGACAGTATGGAAGTGTTTGCCCGCGGAGGCCTCCATGCCAGCCACCCCTAGAGGACATGGGGAGGAATGCCGTAGCCCAGCAGCTCCAGTCAAGAGCCCTGGGGGGACAGCCCCTCAGCTTGCCTCCCTTAGGCCCCCTCCCACCCCGAAGCCAGGCTGTGAACCTTTGGGCGTGTACCTGGGCCTCTCTGGGCCTCAGTTTCTCCATCTGGACAAGAAGGTTTGAACCAGGGACCCTTTCACCGTGTAGCACGGCTGTCCCAGGGGTGGGGCTGTGAGTGTGGCTAAAATGCGGTAATGAATGAATGAGAACGGAATTCACTCCACATCATTCATTCACTTACTTAACCAGACATTGTGCAGCACACGCCAGGTGCCAGGCCAGTCCAGGTTTGGGGACCCAGGAGTGGGCCGTCAGAGGGCCCTGCTCTGCTCACGCTCGCAGGCAGCTGGGGAGGCAGAGCCAAAGAATGTGGGACAGGTATGACTTGAGGGGGTCATTTTAGCAAGGAGAGTCAGGAAAGATCTCTAAGGGGAGAAACTCTGACACTTGCCTATGGAAATTCTAAGTGTAACAAAACAATCAAGAAGAGTAAAAGAAAACTTCAGCAAAGACAGCACTCAGTTTCACCAGCCATCAACTCAAGGCCGGCCTTACTCCCTCCAAGTTGCATCCCCGCCTGAAAACAGTACGGAGATTCCAAAATCATGGAAATCTCATCTGATCCTGCCACCCCACTTCTGGGTAATGCAAAAACACTCATTCGCAGAGATGCATGCACCCCCATGTTCATTGCGGCCCTATTCACAACAGCTAAAAACTGGAAACTTCCTAAGTGCCCAACGTCAGATGAATGGATGAAGAAGATGTGGTGCATATATACAATGGATACTACACAACCCTGAGAAGAGATGAAACCTTGTCATTGGACTCAACATGGAGGGATCTAGAGGGGATGATGCTAAGAGAAACAGGTCAAAAGAAGAAAGATGGAGCCCAGATGACCTCACTCATAGGTGGAATGTGAATAGACAAAACAAAGGAACAGATGAAACAAAACCAGCCCTGAAACATCTGCAACAGAACTGAGGTCACCAGAAGGGAATGGGGCTGGCGGGGGCACATGGTGGCGGAGCCCACTGGACAACGGGGAAGAACACCGGTGATTTCGTGGAGGACAGGGTGTGCTGACATTTGTGAGGAATAGGGAAACTGCACATATGAGAAACCTATACATAAGAGTTTATTTTAATTTGTAAGACAAAATTTGCTACAATAAAAAAATTGTAAAAAGTAGTTGCCCCCACCTGTATTTTTTTTCACCACCACCACCATCATCATGGTTATTATTATCCTTCTATACAGTATCTCCCCTGTAAATATTTCCGCATGTACCCCTAAAAGTAAAGAACTCCTTTTTCCTGGCAAAATGTCTTATTTAACTTCGTTGTAATTTCTTATTGAGGTATAACAGACATTGTGTTATATTTTCAGCTGTAGAGCCCGATTCAAATGCACACATATTGTAAAACAATGACCAATAAGACTAGTTAGCATCTTTCACCACATAGTTACACAGCTGTTTTCTTTCTCTGGTGATGAGAATTTGGAGGGTCTGCTCTCTTAACAACTTTTAAATACACAACACGGTGCTATGAACGTTTGTCCCCAGGCAGTACGCGGCATCCCCAGAGCTTATTTGTTTCATAACTGGAAGCTGTAACCACAAAGAACTCTTTCTAAACCTCGTAGTCACGTGCTTTCACAATTGTGTGCGTGTGACTAAACTCACTGAATTTTAACTGCAAGTGGACTCATTTTAGCTTATGTAAATTATCCCTCAGCAAAGCTAATTTCTAAGTGTAATCACAATACCATGATTCCATCGAAAAATCTTCATAATTTCTTTATATTAAGATCTGCTCATTGTTCAAGTGAATGAGATAAATGAATTGGATGTGATAAATAATCTATTTTGAGGTTGGGGATGCTGAAGGAGCGGAAAATAGGTGCAAAGGCAGCCTTCCCACCCCTACCCCCAGCTCTACCCCACCCTTTTCTCTCTGGGCCAAGTTGGTCCCTTACCCGCAGTTCCATTACTTGCCACTAGGAGGAGCACTGCATCTCCCCCCACCGACGACGCTGTTTCTTACACCGTCTAACTCAGTCTCCAAATCACAGGTCATAAGTATAATTAAGCAGATTAATAGTTACCCATTGCGAGTCTCTCTTAGATGCCAGACATCAGGTGAGTTTTCTGGAGGCATTTTCTCTCTGGGGCCTTCTAACCCTCCCAGGAGCATGTGCCAGGGCACCCATAGGTGCAGGCCCTGACCTGGGAACTGGAAACACGTAGCAAACAAGACAAACACCTACTCCTATAACTGATTTAGAGTCTGATGGGGCGATCAGCATTCAACAAATAACAGTATACACAAATAAATTAATCACAAATGGTAAAAACATACATATAGAGAATCTTGAGAAAAAGAAAAAGGGGATCTACGGTAAACAGGGAGGTCAGGAAAGGCCTCTTGGAGGAAGCGACCACTGAAAGTAACCACTCAATGAACTCGGAGAAGAGCTTGGGCAGCACATGATCCTTGTGAGGACTGGCTGAGGTCACACAGTGCTGAGTTGGCCTGACACAGAAAAAGCTGTGTGAGGCTCACTGCGGCCCGGCCACTGAGCACACGATCGCAGGCAATCCTCAAACAACCCTCATTCCATCTTACAGCCAACAAAACTGAGTCCCAGCAAGGTTAAATAACTTGTCCAAGGTCATACAGCTAGAAATGGCAGAGCCAGGAACCAAACTCAGGCAGTCCACTTTGTCATCTACATTCTTAGCCACCATGCTATCCTTTATTATATCAGCATTATTATCAGCCTTTTTGTTTAAGGAAAGGTGCAGGCAGGAATGAAGGTGAGCAGAGATAGACAGGCAGGAAGAAAGAGGAGGAAGAAGCACTTTATTTATTTTTATTCTAGTTGTTCATCTTGGCTGTTCCCACCCCACACAGTCCTGGAACGCAAACCAAGTTCCTTGGGATATATGTGGATTGCACTCAGCTGGAGGAGGTTCACCAAACTGCTAATCCACCGGGTGTGCCTGTTACCAGCATTATGAAAAGTATGAGCATCAATCCTTAACTGTCAGCTGTCCTTAGGAGTCAAGTGCTCCTGGCTCAGCCCCCAGTTTCCTGCAGCCTCTTGATTATAAAGAGGCTACAAGAGGACGGCAGGCATCAGTTAAATGGACAAGCCCCTCAAGCCTTATTAAAACCACACACCATGAAGGTGTCGCCCCCATACCCCAGACTGGGGTTTCGAAGTAAGCTGAGGTCTCACTGCCTGTGGGAGCCACTGCAGCCTGGGGTGGGGGGCACCTAGGGCCCCCTCCACAGTGGAGCGATGTAATGGGAAGACCAGGGCTCAGGTTCAGTCCCAGCAAAGTGTGACCTCAGTCAAGTTGCTGGGCTTCACCTGCTGCATCTGTGAATTGGGGTAAGAACCTTCTGTCTTTTCTACCTGTCCCATCCCTCAGACTTTGTCCCAGGGACCCCCTAGGGACACCCCACATCAAATCCCTGGCGCCAGGGCTGGGAAACCCTAGGCAGCCCCTGTCTGGAAGAATGCCCAGGCCTGGCCCTCTGGCAAGCAGGGCCTGCTCCCTGACCTTCAGGGCTGACGCCCCGAGTTGAATCAATATTCCTGGGAGGGCTGAGGCCTCTCTCTCTCTCTGTCCACTGATGCCGAACTTCGCCGCGGAACCTTCCAGACTAGCTCACACTCACATTCACAGGTGCATACAGAGCCCCAAGAACTCCATCGGAGCACCAGATCCCCTTACCTTCCTGCCCAACAGTCCCCAGACGGGCTTGGCCCCTGACTGCTGCCCAGCTGTCCTGGCACCAGCTCCACCAGCAGCCTCCACCCTCCTGGGGCCTCGGCCCCTCCTCCTGCATTAAAGGGGCAGCTCCCTCTGTTGAGCAAAGGACCAGCCCCATCTCAGCGCCTCCCTGAGCGCATTCCTGACAGATACAGGACTGGCCCCAATTGCCAGATGAAGAAATTGAGGGTCAGAGAAAGGGCCGAGGACACCCAGCCAGAAGATGCACCCAGTAACCCAAGTGATTCTTTCTTGTTCAAAAAAATGACACCAACCATCATTCGCTTGCCAGTGTTTGTTGCGTATCTACTATATGTCAAGCCCCAGCACATTTAGCCTCAAACAAAACACAGATCCCTCCTCTCTGAAAGCCCAGGGGTCCCTGAGGAGCAGTGACAGTCCGCACTACCGGACGCTGGTCGGCGGAGGTGAGAGAGCCGTGGGCACCCGGGGAGGCCCGGCCCAGTGTGGGGAGGGCTGGAAGGCTTTATGGAGGAGGGCATGACTGAGCCACATCAGGACGCAGGGACATGGAGTCAAAGGTCTGCAACAGAAAAACAAGTTGTGTTCCAGGAACAGAGAAGTGGCTACTGGGACTAGAACCAGAAGGCAGGGGAGGGGCGGCAGGCAGGTGGGGACAACAGAGATGGGCAGGGACCAGAGTCCACAAGGATGCCCATGCCAACCCAGAAGCGGAGCCTTAGCCAGGGGCACTAGGGATCCATGGAAGGTTGTAGACAGGGGAATGGCATGAGCAGATTCCTGTTTTATCTCTGTCACCATTGCACTGGAGGAAGCCGAGCTGATGATAGCCATCTCTGAGCCTCTGTTTCCCTATATGCAAAATGGGAGGAAGGGCCCAGCAGCCCAGATATCCTGTGTCCTTCTTGGGTGGTATGTGATCTGTCCAGGGTTGATGATTAACTCCCAGCTGCTTGGGGTCAAGTCAAGCTGCTTGGCCGTGATCCTTAACAAGGACTCTGGCAACTCCATCCCCATCCTCTCATTAAACATTCACCCATCCTTGTCCAGTGTTCTGTTCTGGACTGGACACTGGGGACAGAAGGTGGAAAAATCCAGTTTGTACCCTGAGGTGGCCCTTGGCTTGGAAGGGACAGTAAGACATCCATTTAATGACCACCTGTACCCCACTGGCCTCCAGAAGAGGACAGAGAGCAGAAGGTCCCCATCTGGGGGTGGGGAGGGATCAAGGAGAGTTTTGTGGAGGAATAGGACCTTAGCACACAGCTCTGGCCTGGAGTGAGAAGCATGATAGCTGCATTTATTATACCTCAACTGTATGCCAGCCCTTCTGTGCATATCCCAAGGGAATTGTGTGTGTGTATGTGTGTGTTCATGCATGTGTGTATGCGTGTGTATGTGTGTTTAGAGAGTAGACGCTTTTCATTTTTTAGGTGCAAACCTATTACCCTTCAACGCATATACAACGGTTATAATTTCTGAAAATTAAAGTCTGCTGGACAGAATTGCAATCTCCTTTATCCAAATACCTAAATCAGTTCAGAACCTCAGCATTTCACACTGTAAACCTACCAGAAAAAGGCTCTGGAAAGAGGAACCTGTATCCAGTTAGAAAAGGAAGTGTCCCTTAGACTTTCGGACTTTATGAAGATAAAACAAGATGCCCGTTCCCATCCAGCACTCAGTCTAAAGTCACGATTCTCGCCGGGAATCGGCCGTTCTGAGTTTCACTGTTTGCAGCAATCTGTAGCTCCAGTGACAGAACAGAAAATTAACGACTCCACAGATGCTAACTTTGCGTGTGCCAAACATCAAGTCTAATTTTGTATCTGAGGCAAACAATACAGATTTTCAGTTGGTCTTGAAATCAAAGGTTGTGAGTCTCAAGTACTCAGTTTTCCAAGAACCATCAATTAGAAAAGGAAGAGTTATCCAATACTCTAAGCATTTTCTTCGTACCCCTAAGACTAAGAAATGAGATCTTTGTATAAGTTAAAAAGTACTTAATCAAACACATATGCACATGCGTTTCTAATATGGATTTGAAATCCTTAACACCGAAATGCATGTAAATTTCTTCTAAAAGTGAAAAACGTTACAAACAAAAATAATTTAGGACCCTATCATGTAGACCGCAGTTAATGAAATGAAAGAAAAGGGACAGGCAGGAATGAAGGCCAGCAGGCCAATGGGAAGAAAGAGGAGGAAGAAGCACTTTTTACTTATTTTTATTTAGTTGCTCATCTTGGTCGTTCCTGCCTGACCCAGGATGTGAATCCATGTCCTTGGGATGCATGTGGACTGAGATGGCGGACTTAACCACTAAACCAACACGGCCAGTCAGAAAATAATTTCAGGTTCACCATTATCCAAAGCATCTGGACAGTCTCGCCCCCTGCTGCGTCCACATACTCCTAAGTAGGTTTGCAAATTTCTTGTGAGATGTAAAATGCCAGGTCCTGGTGGAGGAGAAGCTGGAAGCAGTTCTTCCTCCTCCTAGCTCTTCCCGCTTTCATTCCCGCCTACACCCTTCCTTTAAGGGGAAGCAAAATACCAAGAGAAGTGACTTATGTTCCTCCCTTAGGGTCACCTCTTGGGTAAAGAAAGAAAGGATTTTCATTCTGGTTGTTCAGGCTTCTCTTCAAAATCCCCAGCTCCTGGCCCAGGGCTGGCGGTGCCAACAGCACTCCCAGTTAAAGGCCCCTGTGTGATGCAGATTGAGCCAGGATCCTGCAGGGGACACCCCAAGAAGAGGCCAGCGTCAGGAGGTGAGTCCCACCCCCGGTCCCGACTGCCTTCTGCTGCCTCTGGCCCAGGCCAGCCTGGAATCTTCCAAAGGGTTTGTAATAGTTGAGTATTTCAGTGTGCATAGTGTGTCAAACCCGTAATTTCATACATATAGGTGCTTAGGAAGAAGCTAGGATGGGTATTAAAATTTAAAACTGGGGTCTGTTTAGAAAAAATTAAGTGGAGTAAGTTTCTGGCATGAAGAGGCATTTGCCTAATCATTAGAACACAGATCCTGGAGCCAGATTCTGGTATAAAATACCAGCTCTGCTACATACTGCCTGTGTGACCGCAGGTAAGTTACTTAACCTCTCTGTGCTGTTTCCTCAACTGTGAGGTGAAGATACCATACTACTTTCCGAGTGGAGTTTATAGGAGGATCAAATGAACTAATAGATGTAAGATATTTAGAACTAGTAAGTGCAGCTATTTTGTTCTTATCGCTCTTATAAAAGAAGTGATTCACCCATGTGGCAAAATTGCAAAGATGGAACATGAATGTCAGAAGTTTGTCCACTGGGGCCCCAGACCCCCTTACCTTCCAGTCCAACATTCTCAATGGAATGATTAAAAACATCTTGGGAAGGTGGCTATCATAACTGTGGAATCAGACTTGACACAGAAGGGCCAAGTCACTTTCCCAAGGTCACAAATCAGTGGCAGCGCCAGGGCTCAGGCGAGAGGGGCTCCTGACTTAGAAGATGATGGAGCACGGAAGCCCAGTGCTGTATCAGAAAACAGATAAGGCTGGAGAGGAGGGCCAGGCCAGTGACCTCCCAGAGCCACCTTCGTCAGCCAGCTCCTGTCCCTGACACCTCAGGCCGCCAAACGCCCACCCTGGCCAGTCCCCCAGGTTATTCATTAAGCTTCATTTCACCATCCTCACCCCCACTGGCCTTCCTGTTCAGGGACAAGGGAGCTGCATGGAGAGGAGGGCCGGTGCCGGCGACACAGGCGATTGGCCCTCCAATGGGCAAGTTTGACCCTGGATTCTGCGTCACACACTTTGCAAACCATGGAGGCTTAGTTCCATTAAATAGATATAAAAATAGGGTTTGGGCAGTCAAGCAAATAGCCTAGCTAGGGAGTAACCCAGATGGGATTTGGACCCAGGTCTCCTAACACCCAGGACATCTTAGCTAACTTCTCAGACCCTTTGCCAGGATGAGAGCTGATTCTAGAGCAGCAAGGGCACTCGTTCTGCTGGCTGGAGCTGATTCGCTCTGTCCCCTCTAGAAGGACAAGGCTCTATACTTGCCACTGTCCCTACCACCCTACACTCAACAGGTTCCTGTATATATTTGAGTCTGAGACCCTTGTTCAGAGGAACTCTCCCTCTCTCCTCTTGCCCTTGAAAATGAATGCAGGTGCAGCCTGGTGGAGTCGTGGTTAGGTCCACCGCCTCCAGCTGAGTGCAGGCCTCATACATCCCAGGATCCAAGTTCACGTCCCGGGGGCAGGTCAAAGAACAACTGAAATAAAATACGTAAAAAGCTTCTGCCCCCTCTTCTTGCCTGCTTGCCTTCATTCCTGCTTGCACCTTCTGTTAAAAAAAAAAAAAAAGAAAAAGAAAAGAAATGAAGTCAGTTATCAAAGAAGATGCAGAAACACAGGATACTTACGTGACTTGTCCCACGTGGCCCAGAAAAGAGGCCCCAGGAGTAATCACTGGAGAAGCCCACATTCAACGTGGATGCTCTTGGTTCAAGAGATTTTTAATCTCATAGTCATGATGCCTGAGCTAAGGGGTCTGAAGTTCGTCGAGCGTATCCACGTGTGGAAGCAGAAACTAGGACCCCAAAAGAGAGGGGATAACCTAAAATCTTCCCTCAGACCCAAGAAAAGTCTGCCCAGAGGACTCAGACTCAGTAAACATCACTCCAGATACCAAAATCCAGGCTCTGAACATGGAAAGACAGACCCAAAGAAGAGACAGCTCGGCCCTCAGAGACCCTCACAGCTCACAGTTAACATGTCAGTAAACCTAGATGCCATAAGGCATTGGAGAGAAACATGGGAAAATGCATTTTAGAGCAGCAATAAAGTACCATTTGAAAAACTGTTGGGTTAGCACAAAATGTTCTTAACATAAAAGCAGTGACAGCCACCGCTGGTGAGCACGGATGGAAAAGGCACCTCGCATGTTGCTGGTGAGACCGGGAGTTGCTTCTTCCTTTTGGGAAATACATCTACCAATATCTAAGACAATGTGAGAAATACCCATTCCTTTGACCAGGGGAATGTATTCTCTTTTGAGTCTCCTTTGATCTGGGGGATTTATTCTTTTTTTAAAAAAAAATACCAGAGGGTGGGACTAGGAGAAGGAGAGTGTTGGAGTGTTACTTCAGGTAGCGACAAGCAAACTGGAAGCTCTCGTGCCTTTAAACTGGGAAAGGACTGAGTCACAACACACCCACACCATGGAATTGTATGCGGCCACCAAACAGAATAAATTAGATCTAAAGTATGAAAACAACCAAAGAGGTGTTTAGAATCAAAGAGAGGTTCATTAGAATGGAGAAAATGAAAACAAAAAGTCCAGTCTTTAATGACTTGGTTTTTGTTGATTTTTCACAAAGAACAATGATCAAAATGTGTGTGATATACTCATCTCTGTGTATGTGCCTGTAGGCTTGCGGGAACACGCAGATAATCCCCAGGGGAGGGAGGACAGAAGAGGAGGAGGAGGAGGAGGAGGAGGGAGAGCTGATGTCCCATCATCTGGCGCCGTCCATAGGGAGCCACACACTCCCTGTGCCTCTGAGTGCTCGTGTGGCTGAGGAACTGAATTGTAAACTGTACTGGCTTTGGAGTCATTTGAATTTAAATAGCTGCAGGTGGCCAGGGGCTGCCACATTAGACATCAGGTGGAGAATCTGTTTGGGACACAGCGTAGACCCAACTGAGAAGTGTCATTGTCACCTGGGGATACACAGTGACCGTCAGTCCTTGGGTTTTACATAATGATTTCCCCACCCCAGACAGACAGATCTCAGTGACATGCGAGCAGAACAAACGGACAGATCTCAGTGGCATGCACACAGATGGACAATGAACAAAGGAGAGAGTAAGTACCCAATAGACGTGAGTCTCTGTGGCGCAGAGATGGAACAAGAAAATCCCGCGCCCAGGAGAAAACTAACTTTACAGTGGAAAGCCTGACAGGTAGGACGTCCACTGGGGATCAAGGTCAACAGAGTTGCTGGGACCTTGCTCTGAGTGACGAGGAAAGCACTCCCCTCCACGCTCTGCCGGCCCAAATCCGATAACCCCAGTCCACTGGGGAGAAAATCGGTGCCAGGACAGTGCAAAACCGTCAAAGTCACAGAGTAAAGGGAGAACCGAAGACATCATCCCAGCCAAGAGGAGACAGGGTGACTCAATGCGATGTGGACCCTGGATGGGACTTGGAAACAGAAAAAGGACATTAGGGGAAAAGTGAGGGACTCCGAACTGAATAAATAGATGGGCACTGGTCAATCACTGTGGCAGATGGCCACGTTAATGTCAGTTGCTTGTTACAAGGGACGCGGGAGCGCTCTGTATGACCCACGGGGTTTTAGATTTGCTTTTCTGTAAATTGAAAGCTATTTAATAATAAAAATATGTGAATCCCGACACCAACCTGTGCAAAAATTGTGGACAGTAACAGCACTTCTGGCAAAGGAATTCTTTGCTCTGCAGAAAGGTTCTTTTGAGATCGTGCGTCAATCACGAGCCTTTCTTCACTCTCATTAAAATAGTTTAATTTACAGATGCAAACAGACCCATGTCTCTGGCAGAGAAGCTGTCAGGAAGCTAGCAGGTGGCGGAGAACAAGCTGGAAAAGGACTTGGCTACAAGCATGAGATAAAGAAGGGGTCTGGAGTCCCCAGAAACCACTGTGCCCCTCGCCTCACTGATGTGTCTGCAAACTCCCGGGAGACACATGGAGGGGGCATTGATGGACAATAGTATTCTGAGAATATTACTTTCTCCCCCACTTTTCTCTGGGAGGAGAGAAATGGAGAGAGAGAGAGAGAGAGAGAGAGAGAGAGAGAGAGAGAGAGAGAGAGAGAGAGAGAC
>RJWH01008622.1:0-20391 GCA_004363575.1 Solenodon paradoxus
TCAGGGACGGGGACCCTGTCGTTTCCAGGGGACGCTCTGCTCCAACTGCAGGGGTGAAGGGTCGTACGCCCCGCTCCTCTGCCTCGCTAATGAAGAAGGAAAGTTCCATTTTTGTATAAACTGGGGGACCCTTTCCACTGGGAGGTTGCACATCCGATTTCCCATCCCCTCCTGCAGTGTCTCCTGAGGGACAGCCGCCGGCTGCGGCTCTGACTTCTCTTCTGAAGCCACTTTGTTTCCTGGCTCTGCCACCTTGGAGTTGCCCTCTCCATGACCCAAACCACTTGTCCAAAAGGACACACGCCTCTCCCGTACTCCCCAAGCGCAGAAGAGTCTAATGAAAGAGAACGTTTAACAAAAACCAGCAAAGAGAGGCGCCGCAGAAGGGGGAACAAAGGCCTGCAGAGCAGTGACCTCGAACGGGACAGGCTGCTTTCTCTCTAGAAAGGGTACGCTTCGTGGCCACGGTCCTCATCATTCTGGTTTTAGCCACGGCTCTGAGATGTGAATTTACTATCCCGTTGTTTCACGGCTTTTTATAAATGAGCTTTCGACTAAAGAGCCGCAACGGCTCCGAAGGAAAGGTCAGTGCAGGTTTCCTGTGAAAGGAAATCCACGCCGACCTCAGTTCAGCAGCGGCTGGAACTCACTTCTCTAACGTGCATCCTGTTCCCTGAGCCCAGAGGGACACACTAGGACTCACCCGGCTGCTCCAGTCTGCTGCCCCCGCTCTGTCTCTGTGTCCAGTCCGAGGAGGGGTCCCCATCTCCATGGTCTGGATCTGCCGGACAGTGTGAGAGCTCAGAGTGGGGCATGTGACCGTCATGCAAAGTCACAAGTGATGGAATACAGACAATTCACAATGAAGAAGATGCCCTGGTTAGCAAGACTGTGATCTTTTAAGAAAAGCCTAACAATATTGTTAACACTAGAAGCTGATATGCAGAGCTTTGTGGAAGTTTGGCATGCGTCCGAGCCTTCGTGAATCTTATTAAAACACAGTTTCTGATTCTTTAGGAGCAGAAGCCTGAGAGTGTGCCTTCCCCTCAAGGTCCCAGGCGTCGCTGACGCTGCTGGACCGGGACCCCACTTTGAGAAATCCTGCAGAGAGCAGACATCCCATGTCGGAAACCGAGGAAGCAAAATCACTTCAAGACGCTCAAGGCGTCGCCTTGTCCAAATGTCCCCAGCTAGTCCCAGGGCTCCCAGATGCTGTCCCCTCCAGGAGCTGAAGGAAAGGACATGGACACCGTATCTGTACAAAGCCTGGCTCCGGCTGGTTGAGGTGGGTGACTACAGGGACAGAGGTCAAATAAGGCATCTCTGTGCCTCTCAGAGTAGAGGAGACATCTGCACCTAAGGGGGCACCTGACACCCAAGCATCACAGTCTGAGCACCAAAACCAAGTGTCAGACTCAGCTGGACATCCAGCGGGAGGGCATCGAGGTCTGCTGGAGAGTCGGACCAGGTGCAGGTCGTGTCGGTCACCACAGGTAAAGGGAGAAAGCGCCACATGTCCTGTGTCCGAAAAGTCCAAACAGTCATAAGAAGAGGTCACCTGAGCAGGAGGGTCCCGTCTTGAGTCCTGAAGCAGAGTGGCCTCACCTCCATAAGAGATGATTGGTGACAGTCACCCAGAGTGTGTCTCCTGGGCTGTGGAAGGGTGAGCGCTTCCTCCCTCCTAGCCGTCAGAGGAGGCTCCTCTGGGGGGAAAGGCCTAGTGCTGCTGGGGCCTTCCCTGTGACCTTCCAGGTGTCAGGAAGGACGCTAAAGTCCCCAACGCATTGTATACGTCGTTGAACGTCCTGTCTGCTGACATGGGGTAAAGGGGGTGACCAGCGGTGACAGAGGGCAACAAAGTGGAGGAGGCGCTAGGGAGCCCCAGAGAGCTGGAAGATTCTGGATCTGTGCCTGAAGATGCAGTTTGAGCCCAGTCACCCAATGCCTCGGGCAGACTGAGCACAGACGGTGAGGCCTACGCGTGCCGCCTGCTCTGCGTCCATCCAGGGGGCGCCCCGAGACAAGTGTGACAGTGCGAGACGTGGTGGCCTTGTGGTCTGGGCCCCACTGGTGTCTTCTAGCCAGAAAACCCCACGGTGTGGAGGGAGGAGAAGGAGATCTTTGCCAGCTGCCCAGACAGAGGCCCCGGGACGCCCCACCAGCCCCTCCCAGTCCCCGGGCGTCCCGGCCGCTCCTGGATGACGGAGTGTCCCTTCAGCCCCATTGCGCTCCGGTTTCCCCTCAACTACTCCGGGCTCCTGCAGGGAGAGGAGGTGCTTCTGGAAACCGCGGAGGCCAAGCACATTGACTCCAGAAGCGGAGAAGAGCAGGGCGGGCCTTGTGGTCAGAGTGTGAGCGGGACTGGGGGTGCGGGGGCCCAGCACCAGGAGCTGGTGCCGAAGACCCGCGCAGTCTCCCCTGACAGCCTCATGAGACCCAGGGCTCTGCCCCACTGTCCTCATGTCCCGTTGATGGCATCTTGTCGGAGACTTGGGGAGACTTTCAGACACTCAGTCTTATTTCTGTGGTGTGTTCACCCCACCTCACATGCAGCTCCGAAGAAAAAGTAGCTGCATTTTTCACATTTTAAATCAATTTTTCTTATTATTCGAAAGATCTCGTCTTCTCTGGCAATTGTTTGAGGCCTAATGGAAGGTCCGAAGTATTTTATAAACTTTTAGCCTTTTCTTAAAAATTTCCAACAAAATTTGGAATATTTTGCAAACCCAAAGACATCAGAGAGAGAAAGACAAATGCTTGAGGATTTGCTCAAAAAAGACATTAGGAAACAAAGCAACCAAACACGCAAACCAGTGGAAACACCCTTGGATTCTGATAACAAAATAGAGGCAGCAGAGCAGAAGGCGAAGGGGTGGAGGAAGGGAGACAGTTCAGTGGATAGTGGTGAATGTTCTAGAACTTTTCTGGTGGCTGAGGTGTGGCATATACATTTATCAACTGGAACTTCGGTAGTATTTCAAGTCAAGGCATTGTACATACATTGTACATTGTACATTAAAAAAAAAAAAAAAGACTTTCCAATATCAGAAGAATCATTTAGGTGCCATCTCTCTACCTAAAGGGTTTCTTTTTGGTCCTGAATCTAAGCAGTTGTGTAAGTTTTATAACTGACCAAAGTGAATGCTCAGGCCTATTTGCATGTTGTTTACCATTTTTTGTTGGCATTTAATTGTGACCCAGCTAAATACTTTTGTAGAATCAATTAGACCGCAGAGAGGATATGCTTCGTGCAGCCCAGTATGTGTGTTCATATATGTCTCAGCAGCGTTGTTTTGTTGTGCTGTCCTGCAGACCCTGCAAGTGACATTAGTCCGGGTAATTCGTCCTTTTCCAGTTCTGTGTGCGGCTCCTCTGGCGGCAGATTTGCCCGGCTCTGCCCGTTGTCCGCGGCGCTCCGTGGCCTTTCACCAGGACCACGTGGGAAAGGAAAGGACGGTCACATGGTTGACGGTTAAGAAACGAGAAGCCAAACAAGCACAAAGCAAGGAGCAGCGCATCACAGGCACCAGTGGTCAGTCCCCCAACACCGGGACTGAGCCAGCTCTCAGCAGGCAGGGACGCCCCGCCACACAGCCCGGCACCACCCCGGGCCGCCACGCTCTGCTGAGGGCAGAGTGGGGACGGCTCCATCGCCCAGGGTCTGTGCTCCTCACAGGGCAGCCGCTGCTCATCTGACCCTCAGACTCAGGGAGGGGGGCCCGGAACCCGCTCCTCAGTGCCCAGAAGCACCAGCCTGGGGGACGGGGACCCCAGCAGGGCCAGCACCTCCACCTGAGACGTGTCCTTGTC
Organism: Solenodon paradoxus; assembly: GCA_004363575.1. Lineage (NCBI taxonomy): Eukaryota > Metazoa > Chordata > Mammalia > Eulipotyphla > Solenodontidae > Solenodon > Solenodon paradoxus. The sequence goes on from RJWH01008622.1 coordinate 3,811, forward strand.
CCAGCCACCATGCAGACCTCCACGTGTCAGGAAGGAGACGTGTCCCCATGGTCCAACTCTGTCCGGGGTGACAGAACACATGCAACAGGGCCGGCAGAGAGAGGACGGAGGAGGGACACTAAATGACTTGAGACACAGGGAGGCTTGCTCTCAGCGGAATGTGCAGGGAGGCCTGGCTCTCGCTGGAGATGTTCTGGGAAATGACTCTATGGAGGAGACGGCCACCTGGGGACAGCTGGAGACCCTCGTTCACTGTGGAAACCGAAACCAGCGGACACCAGCTGGAAAATCCTGAGATGACAGACACGCTGGAGTCAAACGAACAAAGCCGAGTGAGTTTATTTTGCAAAATGACTCCTCCCGGGTCACGTCCTGTTTATGCGTCTGGAAAGCACACCAACAATGGAATGGCCCTGCACGGAAGTGAGGCAGCCCCAGCCTGGCTCCCTATCACCTAAGACAACTCTGGTGAGAGGGACCTGCCTGGACACCAGCCCCACACCTCCCGACCAGGACGTGCTCAGGAACCCGGGTGACTCGCTGTGACCTCGTGATTGCTGACAGTCACACGTCCCGGAGGGGACACACGGGAGTGATGGAGACCGTGCAGAAAAGGGGCGTCAGGTGCAGAGGGAGCCGTGAGGGCAGTGGGGACACTGTCCAAACCGAGGTGGCCCTTGGGGACCAGGACTGACCGTCTCATTCCCGCCGGCGTGTCAACCGCTGACGCAGGACCAGGTGGAGCTCAGGGACGGTCTGGACTCTGAGGAGAGAGGGACCCAAGAAGAGTGTGTGGGCTCCTTGGCAGTTGTTGCCAAGAGGTGGATGAGCCTGTAACTGACCTGCCTGTCCCCACTCGACATTCTCTGTGAACCGAGGACGGACACCCAGGACGAGGACCCCTCGTGATGGTGCCCGACCGGGCCCTGAACTCCAAACCTGCAGACTGTGCCTGCCACCCGTCTGCTGTCACCTGGGGTCCCATCGGTCCCCTCGTCGGGGGACCAGCCTGCTCTGTAACCGGCTCAGGCGAGTCACCACACAGCAGGGCAGGCGATTGTGCGAGGCCACTGATCTGCGAGGCCACTGATCTGCAAGGCCAGGTCATGGGGACAACGGGCCCACTGCAGAGGGGACCTGGGACACGTCCTGACCCTCCTTCAGCACAAATGGAGACTTGGGGGCTGTGGGGGCTGCCCCGGGGGCACACGTTCATCTCCAGACCCTCAGCCACTAGTTCTAGCTCCTGTGTTTGGGGCCCAGGGGGGGGAGTCATCGGGACATGGCCCGTGGGCCACTGGAGGGTCCCGTGTTCCTGACAGTCATGTGATAACACGTGGACCCCACGGGGACAGGGTCAGAGGTGGTTTTAGGGGAGGGAGTCCTAGTAACGTGGTTCAGCGGGACCAGGGCCCGAGGACTCAACACCCCCGTGACCGTCGGCGCAGCCCTCCAGAGACTAGTTCCTGCCACCGTGAGGCTGGGTCACAGATGGGGGGCCTCCCCGGAGAGGGGCCTGGTGCACCTGACTCCGCAGCCGGGGGTCCTCCTCACACTCCAGCCTCAGCGAGGACATCGTTGCACAGCGTCCAGAGGACGGTGACTTCAGACCAGTTCCTCCGCAGACGTGCTGGAGTCGAGGGTTGCAGCTGAGGGGGGACGAGCCGCACGGCGGCGGCCGGTGGGTGTCTGCGCGTGCGTGCGTGCGTGCGTGAGTGTGATACTCAGTCTCCCTGTGTGTGAACCTGTGTGAGCGTCCACCGTGTGTCTCCCTGTGTGAGTGTGCACGTGGTCAGCTTTTCCACAGAAGACGAGCCCCGCTCCCCGCCCTGAGAGCCAGGGCCCCGCCGTCCAGGATCCAGAGGAACGTAGGTCACTAGAGGAGGACATTCCAGTGCGGGGGACACCTCGGTCCTGATGAAGTGAGGCGGTCAGGTGGTCTAAAGGACCCTGCACCAGGAAGAGAGGACGAAGGGGCCGAGGCGCCCCGAGCAAGAGGTGACAGCAGATGGGACTGAGAGAAGGGACGGAGTCGTAAAGTCTGAGTGGGAGGAAGGGCTTCCCCTTGTCCCAGCTGCTCTTCCTCATTTCATCGGCGTTTTCAGCAAGATGGCGTGACTGCATTTGTCATGTGTCTGAGGACCCAGAGCCCTTCCTGTCTGGAGGTCACAGCCGCACACGGGCCTGTGTGCGCACACCCGGCACGGGCCACCTGGTCACCACCGTTCCCCGCCAGCCGGACACTCCCGAGACGCCCTGTTTGTTCCCACCTTAAGAGGAAGGAAATGCAGGTGGATTTTCTAAGAGCAGGAGGTCAGTGAACAGACTTCACACTGTCTGACTCCGACCCATGAGAACATGAGCTGGCGCGGGGTCTCGGGCGCTCACGGTGGACGCCGGGTGCTGAGAGATGAGGGCCCGGTTTGGGGCAGGAGGAAACGGGCAGGCTCGATGGGGAGCAGGTGAACCATCTCTGCAGTGTCACAGGGCGCCACTCCACCGGGACCTGCACGCTGTTTGCCCTGCGGAGCTGCTGGGTTGGTAAGATGCTGCCACCCGAGAGTAACGGGACAGAGACCAGACCGAAGGAACCTTCCAGAGAAGCTGCCTTTGGAGGGCTTGCCCTAAGGCTTCATGGAAATCTGCATCTGTGTTCGCTTCTTTGTCCTCCTCTCCATCCCTCCCTGTGCGCCGCCTGCTCCGCCCAACCACCCCGGGGCCCTGCGCTCAGGGTGACCTCTGGACACCGGGCTGCGGGGCACGTGTTGCCAGCTGCGCAGTCCCTTCAGATGGCGCGGACGAGACGGCGCTCAGGCCCCTGCAGCCGGAGCTGCCTCCGCAGACCTGCAGCTTCCTTCCGTAGGCCAGCAGAGCTGGTTCTCACACCTGACACAAAACCAGCCCCCAAGTTCCTCTCGGACACACTTGCCCCGGGGACACGGAGAAGGGAAAATGAAAGGTTTCATTAGGACGAGTGGGAGGGGAAACGGCAGACCGGGTGCTGGGTCAGGAGCAGGAGGTGCCCCCGGCTCACCTTGAGGGTCATAGCTGTCGCCTATCCAGGCCCCTTTGCCACAAGGCTCTGGCTCCTGCAAAGAGGGAGGGAGTAGGGACAGAGGAAGTCGAAGGACGTGAGGACCCCAGTGAGCTCCCGAGACGCTCATCGTGTAGAGCAGGTGAGGACCCGGCTCCGATGACTCTTCACACGGCCAGAGTGACTCACGTCTGTCCCTGCTGTGACCCGACCAGGCATGGAGTGGTTCCCACGTGTCATAAGAAAACGTTCAGGATCCAGACTGGAGGACAAACCCCTGTGCTAACCGTCTGCCTCCACCTCCCCCGCATCGTCACACCCCTGACCTCCTGCCTCGGGTCCCTGCGCCCTGGTCCGTGAACGCGAGACTCCATGGTGTCACTTCCTTCCACGTGCTTTCTTTTTCCTGGGAACACCTGCCATCCCTGCCCCTGATTCTCCTGACCCTCCAGTTGCAGCCCCAACAATGGTGCTTCTCGGAATCTTCCAGAACTCCTTTTATCGGCACAGTCTGTCTCTCCCCACCCAAAGCTCCAGTCTTGTCCATGTCCTGCTTCTGGAAAGGAGTCATGATGCGGAGGGGGAGGTGATGGAAAATCTTGTTTTCTTCAAAGGTCAAGCCGGAGTCCCCCTGGAGTGAAAACATCTATTCAGCAACAGCATGGCTGTTGAGTTTGGAAGGAAGACGAGAACTCGAAACCAGACACAGATTAGAACCAGGGAAATGAATGAGGAAGAATTGCATGTCACTGCACATGGTAGGATTGCACACTTTCTCATCCATGCACCCACCACCTCTTCCCCATCCACCCGCCAGGAGAGTCGCTCAGATCAGTCAGGAGTCACGCTGCAGCGAGCGTGGGCGTGGACTGTGCACTCCCGGCTCTCACTAGGTTTATACATACGTGTGCATATACCCATATATACATAAACGTGTGGCTCTGAGAACAGAGAGCCCCAGAGCGATGTTGGACCGCATGGCGTGTGTTGCATTTTGATTTCTGAGGACTCTCCCTGGCGTCCCCACGTGGCTGCAGTTTTCCTTCCTGCCGTGCGCACAAGGCTCTCTCTCTGCGCGTCCTCGCCAGCATTATCTTGTCATGTTGCCAGTCTCTTGACTGTATGAGGAGATGTCTCCTGCGGTTGTGATTTGCCATTCCTCTGAGAGTTAGTGGGTTGAGTGCCTTTTCCTGGACCTGTTGGCTCATTGTAGGTCTCTGGGGAAATATCTATTAAGGCCATTTCCTTTGTTTAATTGGCGTTTTTGTCGATATACTTACATTATTTAACAGCTTTCTTTTGTAAAAAGATTTGTTTTGTTCAGAAAAGCAATGTTTGAACCTTGTGTGACCTAAAATGACTGTTTTCCTTATAAATAGGGGCTTTACTGAATTTGAAATATGACCGAGAATATCGTGGGACTTCGGAGCCAATGTTTATCGTGTTACGTCTGCTTCCCACGTCAACGGAGAAGTAGGTCCCTGTGAGTGCTCTGACACAGGACGCTTTCTGTCAGGACAGATCACTGACATCAGGCGGGACCTGCCCAGATGGCATGTTCTCCAAGCACACGATTGACACTCGGTGACAGGCTGGGCGTTTCAAGCACAGTGATAGTCGTCTGGTTTGGGGCCGGGGTGGTGTTCACCAGTCCCCGGGTCCCTGCATGTCCCCGCTCCGCCGGGTGAGGGTAGGGCCCCGGACGATTGCTGACACGGGAGAGAAAGCCTGTGTGTTACGATGCTTAGGGCCATTTGAGCACGATAAGTGTCCCGTGTTCTTCTTCCCTGCAGTGGTCCTGCCCTGTAGCTAAGGAAAAAGATTTGCATGATGTAAACTTCAACCAATGGCCAATTCTAACCCAAATGCCTGTGGAGCAGACATGCTCCTGGAGAGAATGAGGATGCACTATCCATGGGAAGAGGGGAAATGGGGTGGTGGGAGGGTTCTGCATTTGGGAAAAACGTTCCCAGGAGAACACAGCCCAGGTAGGAAGATCAAGTTTATCATGGTCCTAGTGTCGTGACCTTGAGTTCCTGTCCAACTGGAATCCTTCAGACACGGCTTCCCACCGTTGGCGAGAAAGACTCCGGTCCCTGAGGGAGACAGGGACCAATGACAGCTCCATTTCAGGGCTGTCTGTGTGCGGTGGAGATGAGAATTACAGCCACAGGCTGGGCAGGGGACTTGGCAGGAAGCTCAGTGAGAATTAAAGAGGAAGAGGACAGACGGCTTTCGTTCTACATTTGGTTTCTCTTTGCAATCGGAATGGAGTCCAGGTTTGAACGGGAGCATTGTTCCCGGAGACGACTCAGGTAAGCCTGCTCTCAGGACACGTTCTGCAGCGCTGATTTCCAGTTTGCAGTTTTGCTCAAAGAGGAGAAAACAAATTTGCCCTTTTTAAACGGAGACGATTTAGACGGGCTGTTTGGGTTCATGGAAGCCACTTCCCCGGACATCTTACAACCGGGTTTACACATTACCGCAAAGGAGCATTGCCGCTAAAACCACCTGGAGTCTAAGTGGAGACAGATGTGTGATCTGTGGTCCCCAGTGGCCCGTGCCGTGAGCTCTGTCCACATTCCCGGTTTAGTAACAGAAAACGGATGAGATGAAAAGGTCCCGATTGTCCCCGTCAGAGGGGCAGGCCGTGTCTCTGGGCTTCACCTGGGAGGAGCAGAGAAACCCAGTCACTGGTGCAGCAGGTGAAGTGGGGTCGGGGCTCTGCGGCCAGTGTGCTTTCCAAGTCTGACCTTGACCCACTGAGTCTCCGGAGCACTGACCTGATGGGCAGGGTGGAGGGAGGAGGGGGACCTGAAAGGAGAGGGGCTGAGGAGAAGGAGAGCAGGAGCGAACCTCACCGTGGTCAGCGATCTAGGAGGGCGGGGGAGAAGCAAAGGGCAGGAGGCTCCTAAGAGGAAGGGAGGAAGGAGGAGGCGAGCAGGTGACATGGAGAGGGAAGGAAGGGACTGGATTTCCCTATGAACAGGATGAATTCCCTTCCTACCCTGTCTGCAAAGCGCAGAGAAGGCAGCAGGGGAGCGGGAGGGGAATTCAAGGGATTTCTTGATTCTGAACCTAAATTCCTGGCATCTTCATTGTCCTCTGGTCTCTGTCCCTCAGGAGCAACACGAAGCCAGACGACTGCCATCAACCTGGTGAGAGAGACCTCCTGTGTCTGAGTTACCCGATTCGGGCCTATTTACGTGAAAGTAGCCTGTTCTGTGAGCAAGTACAAGTCTTCGTGGTTTCCTGATGAGAGAGTGTGATTTGAATGCTGGACCAGACACTGCGCTGAGGTCGTAGCCCTGCCCAGCCCGGGTCAGAGGAGCCCTCTCTGACCTCGGGACAGTCAGGCAACTACCCACTCTGAGATGGAGCCCAAACTGGCTCCACACCCCTGACCTTCAGAAAATGTCCCTGTGAGAGGCCAGACTGGTGAGGAGCAAATCTTCATGTCCAGATGATTCTGAAAGCACCCCGGCCCCTGTGATGATTTTCTGGCACCACACTGTCCCTGCAGACTCGGGACAGCTACGTAATTGGAAAATCCTATTTATTCTGTTTGGTAATAGAGTCCATTCTGTCTCATAAACACACACATTGTGGCGTCTCCTCCCACAGGTGACAGTGCCCTTGCCCGTGAAGAAGGTCCCATTGGCTCGGTGACGAGCGGGAGCTCTCTCTGCACAGGACGGTGGCTGTGGGACCAGCAGGCGAGAGCAGACGCGCTAAGGATCATCCTCGTGGGCAAATCAGGAGCTGGCAAAAGTGCCACCGGTAATAGCATCCTCGGGGAGCAGGTGTTTGAGTCGCGGCTGTCGGCCCAGCCAGTCACCAGGACCTGCTGCGGGCGTTGGGGCAGCTGTGCCGGGAAAGACGTGCTGGTCATCGACACCCCAGACTTTTTCTCCAGGGAGGTGTGTGCGGGGCCCCTGGACGCCCAGGTGCGGCGCTGCCACCTGCTGTCTGCGCCCGGTCCCCACGTGCTGCTGCTGGTGACTCAGCTGGGCCGCTTCTCAGCCCAGGACCAGCGGGCGGTGCACAGGGTGACAGAGGTCTTCGGAGAGGACGCGCTGGGACACACCATCATCCTCTTCACCCACAAGGAAGACCTGGAGGGGGCCTCCTTGACAGACTACATCCGCGACTCCGATAACAGGGCGCTGAGCGGGTTGGTGGCTGCGTGTGGGGGCCGATTCTGCGCCTTTGACAACTCTGCCGCAGGGAGCTGGCGGGAGGATGGCCAAGTCAGGGAACTGATGGGCCTGGTGGACAGGCTGCTGCTGGGCCAGGGAGGCGCGCCCCTCCGCTGGGAGCTGTCCCACAGGGTCACAGGACCCGAGCGCCCGCCTGTCCTCAGGTGGGAGAGGGAAGGCTTCAAAGGAAGTCTCACAGGCTACGTGGACCATCAGAGACCAGTGACCAGGGCGCACGCGAGTTGGCTAGAGTGGGCCCTCGTCCTGGCACTGGCCTGCGTGTCAGTGTGTCTGCAGTTGCTGGGCGGGTTCCTGGTTCTGATGCTCCATACACTGTCGAGAATGAGCTGCTGGCTTTGCGGCCTCCTCTCCAGCACAGGCCATGCGCTCCATAACCTGCTGCCGCCTATGGCCAAGATACCCAGGATGGCCTTGAGAAAGACGCCTGGTCTCCCATCTGCAAGGCGAGAATCCTACTCCCAGTGACAGATCGGTGATTATTTCTTCACCGTCGTGGGGTGGGTGAGTCCCGGAGCCCGACACTGGTCACAGTGTGAGAGTCTGTGAAGTGTTTGAATCTCAGCACGGCTCCATACATTGATGAGCCAACTCATTTAAAAAGTTTTTCTTGCTTCGAAGTACAATTCCGGAGCCATTTGAAAGTGCGAACACGTTTCGCATCAGCAAACCTCTAGAGCCAGCTGTGTGGCCTTGGAAGCGCCACTTCTGGTTAATCCCTCCGTCTACAGACATAATAAAATAACAATTAAATTTCTACTGAAACTGGCAACACAGCAATAATATGCACGCCGTAACGTTCCTGATGACATGTCTCCGTTTCTCTTCTCTAGCTTCATCCCAGAAGTGTTAGCTGGACACGTGACTCATTTGCTCCACAACCACACAAGGTCACACTCACATCAGCAGTCTGTTCTCTGTCCATCCGGAGGACGCTCAGTGCGTGTTACCCTGACCCAGCACCTTTAGCGCTTCAGCCCTCGTGGCGGGTCCCTCTTCAGGCAAGATGGCGCACGGGGCCCTCTGAGGATCATCTGCTGTGTGCAAAGAGACCCTGAGTTTATTTTAAAAATTCTCTGAGACGGCGATCCAAATTCTCTACGACACGTTCGAGGGTGGAGCAAATAATAGGCATAAAAAGAATATAAAGTGCAAACCAGAGTTGAGAGCTGCGAGGGATAAGCAAGCATACAAGGTGAGACTGAACAAAAGCAAATGCTGGTCTCACTTCCCAGGTAAAGATAGTCTGCTCTGGGTCACTGGCACCGCAAAGAACTGATTCCGAAACTTCTGTGTTAACTTACAGCCCTCGGCACTAATATTTCATATCATTTAACCACAAATATGACCACGTAGAGGTATGTGTAAAGATGTAAATGTACGTAGATAATAGTTTTGGTGAGTCGATTTTCTAGAAACTCTCACTTGTATGAAGGTGTTGAAGGGATTTGTACACACTCACAAACTCCTGGAACATTCCCTTTCCTGCGCAGGACTCCATCTTCAATGTCCATGATGCGGTTTAGTTCACCTCGTTCAGTGATTTTTATTAGTGATATTCTATTTTATGGTTCCAGAATTGGTTCCTTCTATAGTCCATATTTCCTTCCTGAAATTATTCGACTTTTGTCCCATTATATGTGTTTTCTTATAAATTATTTAACATATTTTAATTCTTTTCAAAGTCCTTTCCTGATCATTTCAATGATTGAGTCATCTGTGGTTCCATTTGTAATGCTTTATATCCTGATCGTGAGTCAAATTTTCCTGAATCTTCGTATACCATAGGAAATTGCATCGCATTTCAAACAATAAAACTGAAGTCTAAAGCATATATCTCTGGCTGGTTTGTTCCCTGGAAGGTGCAAGTTGATTTATCTGCTAGTTCACCTGACCACGCCATTTGCTCCTAAAGTTGGGTTGAAAAGAGAGGGAGCCACAAAGATCGGGTTCCTTCTGATTCAAGCAACTCACCATCCCCATGCAGCCATGCCAGCATTTCATCTAGCAACAGTTCAACCGAGTGCGTGTACTGTTCTAAGTTAAAATCGTTTTAATTCACTGACACAGCCGAGTAATAACACATGGAATGGAATAACGTCTTCCTATTCTCCTGACCATTCTCCACTGCTGCTCTCTTAGGGGAAAGATGTGACGGGCATAGGAGGCATTATCAAGACAGGCAATTTGGTTTTGCTCTTGGGATCATATAGTGGCCAAACTTTCATGAGAACCCACGTCGTGGTCAAACAATGATCTCATTTCTCCTCCACTCTGCATCTATCGGTGGACGGTCAGCATCTCCAAAGGTTTAGTGCAGACCGAAGGTCCCTGCGCCCAACCGAGCGCAGAAGGCCCCCCAGCTCTCTGCTCACTCAGTTTAGCTCCTCCGGGCTTCCTCGCAGCCACCGTTCACTGGTGGTCACGCGATGTTCGAATTCTGGACGTAACCCGCTCTCAGCGTGGAAGGTAAGGACATTAGCAAATTTCCCCAACTTAACCAGAAGCTAAACTTCTCTTATCATGATGACATTTTAATTTTCCAAATATTAGTCCATCTGTCTTTAATCAACACAAGACAACTATTATTCTACTTCTCCAACATTTGTACTGCTTTCCCCGGATGGTTCTAGAATTATAAGGATCTCAGGCGTCCTGCTCTAAATCCTTTCTACTCTACAGACACTCTCCTAATGATTTTATCATGCATTTTCCTTTCGAAGTCACACCCCTGCTTCTCATCCTGATGCTTGCACAGCCAAGTTAATGGAAACATCCACGTCCCTCTCTGAACTGTTACAGCTGAGACTTCCGGGCCCCACTGTCTTCGTGTCTGAAGATGGCCTACACGACAGCTGACCTCGATGGACTTACTAACTCCCTTCTCATATTTTGTTTTACTGTAAAACTAGGGAGCTTGCCTGGTTCTTTGCCATAAAATCAAGTCCTGGCTGCCGCCGACATGGCCCGTGCTGCTCATAGTCACGTGTGATGGCCGCCAACCCCCGTCTCCCCACAGAAATCAACAGGGCCCCACAGTGACACCGAAACAGCGCTCTACACACCGGGGCACCACGGGACTTTCCGGGATCGCTCCCGGGAACGGGGAGAGGAGCGGGTGCCGCAGGAGATTGAGAAACTCAAGAGAGAGTGACAGAAAGGTGGGGTCAGGGGGCCAACGGTCTGCGGACTGAGAGCCCTGAATACACTGCCTTCCACCTATTAGTGAGTCCATACGCAGAATTGCTTCAAGCGGCTTACACAGACATGGATTTGCTTATGCGGCCTTTTGCTTTCTAAGACAGACAGACAACTGTGTCTTTCTTGTTTTGGGAGTGAACAGTTACAGGAGCACTGCCCAGTGCTGTCCCACGGTGGCCTTGGCCAGGTGCTCCGGGCCTGGTGTTCTTGACATTCTGCCAATGCCCACTTTGTCCTTGCTCTACCTTCTGCCCCCAACAGGGCCTAATGTCTTTCAGAGACACAATATTTCTTCGAGCGAATATTTCCCAACATCTCCGCTCCTGAAATGCCATTTGAACCATTCTTACTCCTTTGGCACCATGGAGATGCTCGTGGTTGATTTCTGGGCATGCCAAGAGAAAACAGGGAGGGATAAGGATTGAAGATAATTCCAGAGATTTCAGTTTTTATTACTGAACGTCTGTTCTAGAACGATGCTTTTCCTAAAATTCACAAATTCAGTGTTTCTATTTTTTTTACTAAGTTTCAGGTTTAGAAGAAAATAAAGAACACGCAAATACTGAAGAGAGAGGAAAGAAGTATTGAAACAGGGAGCAAAGGGGACAGGGGTCGGACAGTTCCGAGGTCAGGAATCTCCGGGCTTGGGCTTCTGGTGGGTTTCCACAATTGATGGCAATTCATTAAGAGGGGATAAGACCAGCTATAACGAGAAACAAGAGTTAATAAGAAAGTAGATGAAGGGGAAGGCAGAGAGAGTAACTTTGGAACGAAGGGTATTGCAGAGAACACTAGTAGGACATGGGAGCATGAGACAGGGACAGGAAAGGAGAACCCAGATTTCCCCGATGAGGAGCTACACTGTGGAGGAGGAAGAGGCTCCCACATATTTCCCAACGACCCAGGTTCGTGTCCGGAGGTGTCAGGTCAGGCCCCTCCCACCTCGGGTGGTGATAACCCAGAGAAACAAGTAAATCAAAATAAATTTTCTTCCTCCTCATCTTCCTGCCGGCCTACTTACCTTCATTTCTGCGCGCAGTTGAGAGAGAGAGAGAGAGAGAGAGAGAGAGAGAGAGAGAGAGAGAGAGAGAGAGAGAGAGAGAGAGACTGGCTCGCTCATCCATTAACTTCTGACTGTCATTGCAGAGGTCTGTTCCTGGGAGAGCTTTCTGGGGACACCAGCCCTCTGACCACTTCAGACTTCTTCACACACTCCCCATGCACACTTCAGAGACACACCCTCAGAAGGAGAGCTGCAGGGCTGACGTTTGACTCCACGTGGACACGCGAGAACATGGAAAGGGAATGTTATCAGAGTCACTGAGAGCACCTTCATGAGACTCACATGTGGTTCAAAGATGCCATCACAGCTGACTGACAGGTGACTTGGGTGAGGCTGGAGAAGAGGCCTGGGCTCCCCTCTCTGAGGAGGCGCGCCCGCGGGTCATTCACCGCAGGCCGGCACTTGAGGGACCCTGGGGTGAGGGCCTCCTCTCGCTGTGTGTCCTGGACACCTCGCCCTGTCCTGCCCTGCTGAGGAAGAGCGAGAGATCCCTGCTTCTCGTGCTGATGGAAAAGTTCATGCCGGAGACTATGTCTCCACAAAAGGGTAGAAATCGCGTGTGTCAGAATACCGAGTGGAAGCTGAGGCTTTCCCTACCGGAAAGCTTGGCTGGCAAGAAGGAGATGATAATACCTTCGGGTTCACATCGACCTCAGATGGGGACAGAAAGTTTGGGTGACGCAGGTGGAACGACTCATGCTCATGGTCTGAGTGACCCTCTCTCCGCAGGGGAGCAGATCTGGTGGCGACTCACCGGCCTGGAGCTGGTGGCTCAGGTCTCAGGTGCAGCGCTCTGGGAACCGCGCTCTCGGGTGGGACGCGCACCGCAGATCAGGGACCTGCCTGTGTCCGTGACCTGACCTGTGTTCGCCCTTCACCAAACACTCTTTCCTGACCCCCTCTCATGACCCTCCCGTGAGAAGAGGCAGTCACTAGAGAGGAGCTCTGAACCTCCTTCACGGGGAAACCCCCACAGGACAGGCTGCCACTGACGATCAGAGCACGACCAGTTGGACAAGTCCAGTCAGGCCTTGGGGACCCACAGGCCCTTCCTTCCTCGGGCACAGCAGCCACTGGGGGCCACGCAGAAGGGAAGTTGGTCAGGGAAGCCCAGCAAACCCCCGCTGCACCGGGACCGTCCTGTCCCTTTAAGCCACACCAGTGCCTCCTCCCTCCTTCCTGAGCTGAGTCTCAGGCACACACTTCCTCTGGTTCCAGCCAGCTGCTGCCACAGCCCAGGAGCAGTCAGGCGCCCACAGCCCCAGGCCCTCGGGGAGGGGAGCCGGAGGGGCTGCGGGAGTGGGCCGACCCTCCCGAGAGCGGTTCCCAGAGCGCTGCACCTGAGACCTGACCACCAGCTCCAGGCGGGTGAGTAGCCAGCAGACCCCGCTCCCCTGCGGAGAGGCTGCATCAGACCATGTGCGACCTTCCCCCGGGCTCACATCGCCTTGGGAGCAAACGGCCCCTCACACGCCCGACCCAGGACCAGGGTGTGCGGCAGCCCCTTCCGACAGCACAGCCGCAGACGAGAAACGTGCAAAGGCACGCTCAGCAAAGGAGGCCTGTCCCCGTGGATCCCTCAGCCACATCACCTCGGGGCGAGTTAGGGGGTTCTGCTGTCTGATTCCCTCCGGGGAGTAGGGACCTCCAAGGTCGGAACTTGCTCTTCATCCGGTTCCCTGCGTGACCCTTAAATGACTGCCCCCTCACTCAGGCCCCCACCCAGCTGCAGCGACCCAGTTTCCTTGTCTGTGCAGTGGCGGGTTCAAGTAACGACCTGGGTTCCACATTCTGAACGTGGGCCGATTACACCAAGACCATCTGATTCACAAATGAGATTCTCTGAGGATGTTCAAAACGTGCATTTTTTTTTAAAAGATCATCCAAGCATTTCTGAACGTTGGGAGGTCGGTGGCGCTGACCTGGGTGGACTCGGACGTCCCGGGTTGGAGCAAAGTGGGTCCCACATGCTCTCCATCCTCAGTAGCTCGGAACCATTTAAAGCGCAGATGTCAGGGGGTCCAACTCCCTCTGAAAACTAATAACACACTTTCGCCCCCAGCCAATACCCACAAAACCTCGCCCCGAGCTCTGTGAATTCTGTCACCACTGTCCTTCCAGCTTGGACTGGATTCTTTCTGCAGCTATACTCTCTCTCTTGCTCTGATCTTGTGGCTGTTTCTCCCTTTCTGCTCCGGCTCAATGATGGGAGGGGTAGATTCTTCACACTAACCAATGAACCCAAGTCTGGTGGGAGGACTTTCCCGATGGTTGGGAAGGTGACAGGGAGGAGCTACAGAAACACCTGACTTTGGGTCGAGCCCCAGCCTGACCTGTCACCCTCGTCCTCTGACCAGAGACAGTTACGGGCCAACCTCCCCTGTGTTTCTCCCTCGTTTGCGGTGCCAGTGGGAGAGGAAGGTCACTGGGACCAGGTGGATGATGTGAAGAGGGAGACTCGAAGCGGATGGCGACACGCAGATGGGAGCTCAGACAGGAGTGGGGTCAGGGTCACAGGAGAGCAGCCCAGGTAGGTGACAGGCCCTGGGTCGGTTCTGACGGGTGAGGGGCTCGTGAGAATGAGGCAGGAGCAGAGGGCGCAGAGCCCCACTCCTGTGCTCGTGCCCCTGCATCTGGAACCTGACTCCGCGGGTCGACTGTCTTAAATCTTTGGGCTGCGGGTGATCGATGTCTTTGAGGAGCCTCAGCTTTGGGTCCAGAGCACCCAGAGCTGGAGAGATGCTTCCCAGTCTCTCAGACACTGGTCACATTTGGACACATTCACATCAGATGCATGACATGTCTTCTGAGAGCAGATCAGACAGAGCAGCTCGGGAGATATGATTGTTTCCAATGTCCAAAAGCCCATGCCACTTTTCTTCTTGGTCCCCAGGCCCATCACCCTCACGTGCTTCCATGTGCCACTGAGCAAATGCTCTGGTTCTCAGGGTTTTCCCAAATCTCTGTGGCTGCTGAGTCTCCTGGGAAAACTTAATATCCAAAGCTCTGTCCCTGACAGAATTACTGGGTCATTTAACGACTAAAGCTCATTCAGTGACATTTAGGAAATGTTATGATCTCCCCTCTGCTTTTTGTACCTGAGGACCCTGGAAAGACAAAACCAAGCTCACCAATCATTCTCCGTATCACTCCGACCCCATAACAGGCCCTTCCAATGTCCGTCCCTAAATTCTGATGCTCAGGGACCGGCAGGCCTGACGTTTTCACTGAGATGTCATGGGTTCTTCTGATTTTCCTGACACTTTGCAAGCGGTTTGCCTACTTTTCATTGAATGAATGAACACACTGCGCTTTGGTCTCTTTCAGGGAAGCATGGGAGGATGGAAAATGGCAAGAGATGAAGAAAATGCCTTTGGTAAGAACACATGTGAGAGTGGGACGGTGCCCCGGGGTGAGTTTGGGGAACGAGGGAGCAGGGAACGCAGGACCCAACAGGGACCAGCCCCAGGGGGTCCCCCTCGTGGGTGAATCAGCACAGCCCTGAGCTGTGTCAGCGGGACCCCTGCCCTGCTGTGACGTACGGGGTTCTTGGTCTAACCTGCGCCTCTGCCCCGAGGATGAGATGAGGACGGTAAGGCTACTCTGACCTCCACGGGAGCGTGCAGGGGCCCTGAGGAAACAGTTTGCCAGGTAGAACGAGCCCGAAAAGGGGGTGGAATAAAACAGGTAACTCACTGGGCAGCAGGCTTCCCAGAGAGCAGCGGGGAGGAGGACGGGGGACCGGGAGCAGAGGGATGTCTCACCGGATCCTCTCACGACCTCTGAGAAGCAACTCCATTATCCATTTTTGCAGCAGAGAATTCACCCCACCCCTAGATGGAGGACCCCCCCATCGTTACCCGCTGCAGTAGGGGGCTGTGGGAGGACCCAGTGCGTGAGGTCAGCTAGCCCTCCCCCGGGGCCCAGCATCCCTCCAGGAGCTGTAGGAAAGACCCACAGACACCACAGAGTGCGTGGAACAGGGGGGCGCCCTGCAGGGTGTGGGGACCGGAGATCGGGCCCCGAAGTCACCGCCGGGATCCGGGCAGTGTCCCTGGGGTCGCACAGCTACAGGCCCAGGAGAGAGGCAGATGGGGACGCCCTCAGGATGAACCAGCTCTCCCCACCTCCCCGGGAAGGTCTGGTTGAAAGCCAGGCTTGCGGGCCGCCTGGCAGTGGTCGGGAGGCGTCGGGTCGGTGTCCCGGGGTCTCCAGGCTTCCGGGAACGGAGCTGACACAGCCCTGTCCCCAAAGGCTCCGAAGACTCCAAACCCGCCCCGCAGGAGCCGCGGCTGAGGCTCGTCCTGGCGGGGAGGAGCGGAGCTGGGAAGAGCGCCACCGGGAACACCGTCCTGGGCCGCCAGCACTTCTTCTCCAGGCTGGGCGCCACCCCCGCCACCAGGACCTGCGCCCTGGGCAGCTGCCGCTGGGCCGGCTGGCGCCTGGAGGTCGTGGACACCCCGGACCTGTGGGGCTCCGCGGGCCCCGAGCCGGAGCCGGCGTGGTGGGAGCGGGCCCGCTGCTACGTGCTGTCGGCGCCCGGGCCGCACGCGCTGCTCCTGGTGACGCAGCTGGGCCGCTTCACGGCGCAGGACGTGCGCGCGGTGCAGGGGCTGCGGGCCATGTTCGGGCCGGAGGTGCTGGCGCGCGCCGTGCTGGTCTTCACCAGGAAGGACGACCTGGAGGGCGGCTCGCTGCTCGACTTCGTGCGCGACACCGACCACCGCGCGCTGCGGGAGCTGGTGGCCGCGTGCGGGGGCCGCGTGTGTGGCCTGGACAACGGCGCGGCCGGCCCGGCGCGCGAGGCCCAGCGCCAGGAGCTGCTGGCGCTGGTGCAGGACCTGGCGTGGGCCCACGGCGGCGCCCCCTACTCCAACGACGTGTACTGCCTGGTGCAGGCCCTGGGTCGCCAGGGCCCGGAGGACAGGCTGCGCAGGGTGGCGGAGAGCGTGGCCGCCCGCATGCGCGGGCGGAGGGGACGCTGGCCGGCTGCCTGGCTGTGGCCTTGGAGCGGGGCGACCCGGGCCTGGCGGATGCTGGGTCTGGCCGCCCTGCTGGGGGGCGCC
>RJWH01008623.1:0-28922 GCA_004363575.1 Solenodon paradoxus
AAGCAAGATCCCTGGGGTGGGGCCCAACATCACGTTATTTACCCGCCCTTAGTCCCCATGATTCTGAGACAGGACCTGGCTCGAAGGCTCCTCGCACCATGGGGTTCCAGGGGGTGTACTGCTTTACTCTTATTTGTTAATAACTGAAGAGAAGGCCCATTTGGTGTGGGCCATCAGCACCCATTCTCGAATATGATTCCAGGGTTCGCAACCTTGGCACTGTTTCCTTAGGGGGCTGTCGGGGGCTACCCCATGCCCTGAAGGACATGAAGCAACAGCCCTGGCCTCTACCCACCACATGCCAGTAGCCCCTCCTGCCCTGAATTTGACAACCAAAGCTGTCTCTAGACAGTGCAAATGTCCCCGGGGTGGGCATCCCTCCTCCTGCCCGCCCCACCCCCTGTTGGGAACTGTAGCATAAACTGATGGGTGTGTCCAGTGCCAGGCTTGTGATCACATCTCACCTGGAGTGGCAGCATTGGGATCGCTCCGGGCGCAGACTAGAAACAAATCCTACTTAGTAGGACAACTCACGGGCCATCCCAGAATAAAAGAGCACACGTTTGCATAGCAAAATGGCTCAGACGATAAAATAAAAATGCTTGCAGCTAGAAACAGGAACTTACTACTGTTTTTAAAAGGTATAAGACCAAAAAGCCATGACACGTGAATTTTATGTTCCTTATTGGGAATGGTGTGCCACTTCGTAATTCAAAATCAGCTTCCTCAAGCCTCCTGGATCACAGCAAAGTGAGACCACTGCCTCCAGGTGTGTCCTGCGGCACCCAGAAGATGGTTGGCCACAGTGCCGTATGACTCCTGACACCTGTGTTGTAGCTTGTCTGCTCTCAAACGTAGTCCTAGGTCAGTGACAGCAATGTCTGACTTGTCTTTTGATCTTTCCTCAGGGCCTCCTTCTTTGATGCAGCTTTGCCGCCTTAGAATTCGGAAGTGCTTTGGGGTGCAACAGCATCATAAGATTGCCAGACTGGCTCTCCCCAAGAGGCTGAAACTATTTCTCCTGCACTTTTAAATGTGTCCCCGACACAAATAAGGGTTGGTGCGTTTGGCCGTCCCTGGGATTTTGCAATCGAGTTTGCTTTAGAGAGGTTGGCTAGTTTTTTCAGTCAGTTTGGGCTTGAAGTGCTTCCTCCCCCATCCCCTGCCTAGATGAGGAAGGCTAGAATAACTGCTGTTTTGAATACATCCGCACACCAGGCACTACGCTAGAAACTTGAGACATCATCTAATTTAGCATGCACGACAGCCCTGCCAGGTGGGTACTATTTTCCCCTTCTCCAGGGGAGGCAGTCTCCCTGAGGTCCATTTATCCAATTTCCCACTGCGAGGATAAGGGATGCTGCGTTCAAGTATAGACTTTCTGCTGGTAACCTGGGGAGTTTTGCTAGAGGTAGAATGTTTCATTATTACTGCCTTAGCCTCATCTCTGTTACATGGGAAGGACCATAAGAGTTTTTGTGGTCTGCACCTGAGTTTACTATAAAAGTTTGCTTGACAAAATTCCTAC
Source organism: Solenodon paradoxus (assembly GCA_004363575.1). Lineage (NCBI taxonomy): Eukaryota > Metazoa > Chordata > Mammalia > Eulipotyphla > Solenodontidae > Solenodon > Solenodon paradoxus. Next base: position 1,529 of record RJWH01008623.1, read on the forward strand.
TGTCTCAGTTGTTTTTCTTCACCAAAGTGTCATGTACATATTAGGTATAATTGGAACCATGTTGCCCAAGACAGTGGTTCGCAGCCAGTGACAATTTTGCCCTTAGAGGTTACTCTGGTTGTACCAGCTCAGGGGGGCACTACGGGGATCTAATGGGTAGGGGTTAGGGGCTGTTGCTAAACATCTCACAGGATGGCTCCCCACCACAGAGAAGCAGCCAGTTCCAAGTGTAAGTGACGCCAAGGTGGAGCAACCTGACACTAGTCATATATGACTACGTAATGTAAATTAAACCGATAAATTAATATTCCAGTTTCTCGAGGTCATTAGCCACATTCCAGATGTTTCAGGACCACACAGGACTAGTGGCTACTATGTCTGAACAACATTGATCAAGATCCTGGCAGAAACACTCCTCAGATACTGGGGAAGGGATTTTGACTGCCTTTCAGTTTCTGATTTAAACGAGACCTATGATATCATTTAGTAATGATGGCTGGAGCTTCAGCTTTCGCTGAGGGATGAATGTGGAGTTCTGCTGAGCAACAGAAAAAAAATTTGTCCCTACTTAAGACAGGTCCTTACCTGTAAAATGACATATGGCTGGAATGATCGCTAAAGATATTCCTGATCTAATTTTCTGTGATTCTAAATTCAATTTGCTATATGGGGAAAAAAATGCTTATTGCTCTAAAGTGTCCAGCTTCTTACCCAGCAGATGGCAGTGCTGCCACATCATCGCGGAAGCAAAAGGGTTGCTCCTCATAAGTGGCCCATTGTAAGATGCTTTACAACATAGGCTCTGGAAATTTCCATTCAGGAACAAAAACTCTGTGGTGATAAATTCCATTGACACCACGCTTCCTCCTAATATACCCCAAAATTCAAGTGTGATTTTACAGAACCTCACCTCTTATTCTTGATCTGATCAGCATTGAGACAGTTAACAAACACTGGCCTCCAGTCACTTGTTTGTTCGTTAACTTAGGGACTCTTGTGAACCCCTGTGTTTGGCCCAGGCACTAATCTAGGCACCAGGGTGGCCAAGACTGAACCTTACACTCTAGCGGGGGATGGGGGGAGGATCATTTGTTAAGGAGAAAGGACTAGAGGTCTTTAGCTATATAGTTTAATTTTCGAAACACTGGATTTAAAAAACAAGCCTGGATCCTAGAAAATGTGTTAGATAAACTTGGTATTTTTCTCTTTACTGGGCTAAATTCTCTGTGTTTAACCAAGACTGGAACAGGATTATGGGAACAGCATTTCTTCTTAAGGCACATGCATAGATTAAATGGTCATCTCCTCAAATGGGAAACATACTGCAAGACCTCCCCCATGCAATTTAGGAAAATTTCAGATGATCTCACTTAACAATGCTCACAGAGAAGGCTCTGTATAGGTAGGTTTATTTTAATGAGTCTAGACGTGAGTGCTTTCTTGTCGCAATTGGACATAAATTCATAAAAATCGATCATCAAAGCTCGCTCAGTGAGGTATATGTGTAACAGACCACTACCTTCCTGAATGAGGGCTGTAAAAGCTGAGCCTGGTGAAAACATCTTTTTAAGATGCAGGCAGGCAGGCGGGCAGGCAGGCGGGCAGGCAGGCGGGCAGGCAACAGGAAGGGAGGGAGAGGAGCAAGAAACATTTCATTTAGTTGGAGGTATCAGTTGTCCCCTGCCCAGCCCTGGACCATGAACCCATGTCATTGGGCTGTAAGTGGTCTGTGCCCTAGGCGCAGGCATGACACCCGGGGGCGGCAGGGCATTCGGCTAGAGAATTACTTTGTTTGTAGATTGCAAATTTAACACATTTATTGGAGCACATTCCTCTAGGTGGTTTTTTTTTTTTTTTTCTGGTAGTAATGCTGATCAGTGGGTACACATTTCCTGCCATAATTCACGTTACAGGGACCAAGATGTGCTCAGGGTCTAGGCCGGGGCTTTACAACAGACGGAAGAACAGTGTGGGGGCTGGAGTGACCAGAGCCGGTCAGTAGCAAAGTCAACAGTTAACCGCCATTGAAGAGAGGTTGCTGAAGGCCGGGCTCCGTGCATCGGGTTTCTTAGCCTTACTGCAAACCACTCTATCATCCCCGCTTTACAGATGGGGCTGAAGGAACTTGGAAAAAGTCACATGGGGATGAAGCCTGAACTCTCACTGCTGCACTCTGCCGCCTATTTTCCTCACTAGTAAGTGTCTGAGCTCCGGCCTCATTTCCCAGGAGACCTTGGGAGCAGAGGTGGAGCCCAGTCTGTAGGTCAAAGGTCCCACCTGGGGCCTGGCAGCAGCTGTACGAGCTTTAGGCTGGAGCAACTTGGCAACCCCAGGAGGTCCCTGGATGAAACTTGAAAATGACCACCGCAGAACAGACAGACCCCTCTGAACGGGTAGGTGGCTCTTGTAATAAGCAAGGGCATTTACGTAGAAGGCTTGTCTGCAGCCGAGGCAGGATGTGTGGCTACCAGCCCTCAGCTTCTGCGTTTGTAGTCAGGCCTTAACTGGGTTCAGACACTTTCCAGGCTGTGTCCCTGGAAGGTTCCCTGCTACGTGGGGACTCACACTCAAGGACACAGGGCAGAGGCCAGGAGAGTGTTCGGGTCCACCTCCAGGGTCAACCGCTGGTCATGTGAGTGACGGATCCGTGTCAGTAATGCGGCCGGGTGGGGTGGAAGACGCCTGCCCATTGAACCCAATCGTCTGGCTTCTCATTTGCTAGTCGTGCATATTTGTTTTCTGCTGCGTGAGTGTCCTGTTGTTTCTAAGATGATGGTAAACGCAATGGCTTAGCAACACAAATGGGGATCGGCGCCTAGTTTCTGTGGGTCCGAAGTCCGGGCCCAGCGGAACTGATTCTCTGCTGGGGTCTCACGGGGCTGAAATCGAGGTGTTGGCCGAGGCTTCAGTTGCCGTCGAGGGCTGTGGGTATTCCTCCAAGGTGACTGGTGGCTGACTGACTCACTTCCTTGTGGTTGGAGGACTCAAGTCCCTGCTTCCTACCGGCTGTCAGCTGAGGCCTGCTCTAGGCATCGAGCTGTTGCCTGACCATGGCCCCCTCCGTAGGAAATTCACGGCATGGATGCTGCAGGAAAGGCTCTGATTAGGTCACGTGAGCAATCTCCTGCGCCGAAGCTCAACTGATTTAGACGTTAATTACAGGTTAATTACAGCGGTGAAGTCCCTCCCAATGTTTGTTTGAAAACTGCCAGAGCTGCTGTGCACAGGGACCTAGACTCTCGGGGGCTATGTTAGAATTCTGCCCGTCCTACCTGCTACTGGCTCAAAGCTTCCAATTCTGTGGTGATTTCTCTGGCCCAACATATGATACCAGCACAATGAGTTTTTTAATATTATTTTTATTGAAATAATATCATTTTATAAAATATGGGTTCCCAGTGCACAGACTTACATCTAGATATCTATGTACTACATTATGCAGGTCACGAAAAGTCTAATTTCCAGTCATCCCCACTCAGTTGACCCCTTCTAGCCAATTTACCCACATCTTTCCCTTCTGGTAACCACCATTTTGTTTTTTACAGGCTGTTTGTTTTTTTTGTGTGTGTATTCATTGTGTTTCTTAATGCACCATGATGAGGGAAATCATACAGTGTTGTTTTTTTCTTCGGATTTATCTCACTAAGCTTAATTCCCTCTAGGGTCATCCATGTTGTTGCAAATGGCAGGATTTCTCCTTTTTTTGATTGTTGAAAAGTATTTCATTTTGTGTACATATATACACAAATATATTTGTTATCAAATATGCATATACACATATTGATAGATGTGTACTGCTTGCTGCAGACCAGGCATGGCTCTAAGATTTTCACAAAGTTCAACCTATGTAACATTTATAATAATCCTATATTCTAAGTGTGTTATTATATCCATTTTACAGCTGGGGAAACAGTCATAGAGAGGTTAAAATACTTGCCCAAGATCATAGGCTTCTCTCGGGGACCCACCTAGTTTGAAGAAATCACATCAAGATGGTGTCCTCAAATTTGACAATGAAGAGTGAAGGTCCAGATGGGGACAAGAAGTGGGACTTCTCAAGGGTCACTCCCTTCACTTTAAAGTCTTCTCACTAAGTGCAAGGTCACTAGCATACCTGCCAGGGGACTGTAAATCTAGGTATGTTATGGATCGAATGGTTGTATGCACCTCCATACCCCCAGTTCTTATGTTGAAATCCTACCCCGCAGTGTGATGTATTAGACCTTTGGGAGGTGATCAGGTCCTGACAGTGTTAGTTCCCTTATAAAAGAGACCCCTCAGAGTTCCCTCACCTCTTCTGCCCTGCGAGGATGCAGTGAGCAGTAACCTCGCCACACTGAACCTGCTGGGGGACTTGATCTTGGACTTCCCAGTCTCCAGAACTGTGAGAAATACATGTTTGTTGTTTAACTCACCCAGTCTATCATATTTTTGTCATAACCAAAATAGACTAAGACAAGGAAAAACAATTTCAACTAGGCAGGTGTTTTCAAGAGACTTCACTCAGGTTTGTGGAAACCAAATAACATGCTTACAAAATGCAGCTGCTTTTGCTGTAGAAGCACCTCCTGGCCTGACACTGGCCATCTTCCCTGGAGCAGAGGACATTGGTCCCTTATCTCTCCTGACTCCCCTCTGGCATTTATCTGTGATGTCTTCTCACACTCAGGGGAGTGAAGTCAGAGGCAGGCCTCCTGGCTTTCCTTCTTCTGGAAGCCCACCTTCCATACTCCGGTATTATGATTGGCTGGTCATTCAGACACTCGGTGTGACTAGCACCTACTCACCAACACTTGCACTTCCTCTGCCACCACAGGAGGCCTGTCTTACCAGATGACCCAGCAGTCCCAAAATGCTAGAGGCACTCAGCTCCTGAGTCAGGATAAAGAGGCCTATTCCATGTCACCTGGAGGCGTGTCCTGTTAGGACTTCTACCCCTGCTCTTCAGGGTATTTGATCTGCGACTGAGGACATCACCTCAGGGATGGCTTTCATTGTGGACTCATGTTGACGAGGAGCATGGCCAAGCTCCTTGGCACAATCCTCTCAGTAGAGGAAGGGGTTCAGCCTTCATGCCGTGCCCTCCATGACCTTTCGACTCCTTCAAGTGTATGAATTCTCACTGATTTGACAGGATTGATTTTCTACCCTTTACTTGGCAAAATCCATTGTGAGACTGAAGCGAGTAAAATTGATTTCTGCTCACTTTCCCTCCCCACCCAAGGCTTCCTTGCTCACTCCTGACGATAGGAGATTTTTCAACTTTCCATGCCCTTCGGAGAAACTTGATTTTGGGAGAGCAGTGAAATCAAGTGGTTCGAGAGGCCTGTGTGATAATTTAGGTGTGTCAGCTTCATTGACTGAGAAGACACCTCTGTTGGAAGCCTGGGGGCTTGCATTATAAACACTGGGCTATGAAACTAGGGTTTCCATTGTAAACAATGGGCTGTAACCATGGAAGCTAGGAATGGTATCATCTTAGTTTTCTCACTTCGCATTTGGCTCATTTTACGTAACTAAGAATGCGCTTTAGAAAGCCACCAGTGAAGTTTGTTCCTGAGTGCCAGTGTACTGAATCAAATGCAGGGGGTCTGCATTTCGCTCTGCAGCACAGGATATAAGCAACGTCCCATTTTTCTAATTCTCAAAAGTGAATTTAATTGGTCCCAACCACCATTAGCCTGACTGGAAATTCGGCTTCAGTCACAACATGGACGCCACTGAGGGGTTAAGCAGAGAGTTCAAGGGTCTGAGACGTCACCCAGAACACGCAAGGAAGGCCTCCTGGTCTTAGGTGTGATGGCTCTGATGATGTCTGCTGTCCAGACCCAGAAGGTTCCTTGCAGGCAGGAGGCTCTGAGGCAACTGTGTAGCCTAATGTCACAGTGGACAGCTGAGGCCGGGAGTCCTAGGGCCTGGGAACCAGCCTCCCTAGAGAGATGCTATAGCAACTCCCTCCGGAAGCTGCGCCACCTCCCCACGCCGCTGTGTGGGAAGAGAACCTGAGCACCTTCTGGCAGCCACCCAGCGACCACAGCACAGTCCCCCATCAATCTTGAGGGATTCATGTCTCCTCATGAGCAGAGTCCACTCCAAGTCTCTCCGCGTTCTCTCCCTTCCAGCCCTGGGAATACCTCGCATGAGCCCCTCAGTGACTTTCAGAAATTCAAGCCCCCAAAGTGGGCACTTAACAAAGAAGGTGCCCGCCTTTGGGAAAACCTAGTCTTCAACCGCCAGCTGAATGTTCCCAGGCCCGGGGAAGCATGGTGGGCAGTGTCTACTGGCCTGACGAAACAGGACGGGTGGCTGGGAGAAAGTGACTGTGGAGTTTAGCGGATGGAAAGGTTGTCAAGTAATGGTCTCCGAGAGCAGCCAGGTTTGCTCTACAGAGAAGCAGCCTGGAGCGCTTGGGTGAGCCGAGTGCCCGCTTGAGGTTGGTTGTGATGAGTGTGGAAATTCTTCAGCACTGGGTGCAGCTGTGGGAGGGGGGCAAGGGAGTGAGTCGAAACTGGGACAGGAAGACATGGAGGGCAGGGCTGGTGGACACTGAAAAGGGGATGCATTCAAAATATTACAAGTTTCAATGGCTTCAGGGCACCAAAGAGTTATTGCTTTCTGGGTAGGTAAGTGAATAGGAGGTAGAGGGCCTATTTGATGGTGAGTGAGAGGAATGGAATCAAGATTTTGGAGAGAGTTTGGTTATCGACTGTAGGACGCAGTGGACAGATGAAGGAAAAGATCATTTGAAGCAGTCTCCCAGGGACAGAGAAGTGAAGATGTTGGGTTTATTTCCTGCTTCATCAGCAGAAAAGTTGTTAAGAATGATGACAAACAAAAGATTCGGAGAAAGGCAGAGAACCAAGTCGAAAACCCAGACATTTGCTGATGACCGTAACGAGGAGGGGTGGTAGGCTGCAGCCTCTGATGGTATTCATTTTAAAAGAGCAAGAGGCTTGAAGGAGAAGGAAGAGGAGTTTTTTTAAAAGCAGAGATTGCAAATAATGATGAGCAGACCCAATCCATCTTGCCTCCTGTTTTTATAAATGAGGTTTCATTAGAATACAGCTATACCCATTTACTTACATGTTATCTATGACTGCTTTAACACCACGGCAGAGTTGAGTAGTTGTAGCAGAGACCATACGGCCTACAAATCCTGAATTATTCTCTAGTCCCTTGCAGAGAAAGTTTACTGACCACTGATGTGAAATTACCAGTGAAGGATGTCAACCTCTCAGCGAGAAGTAAGCACAATTAAAATCACGATAACTCATCTTGCTACACAAATGTCATATCCTTCTGTTCTCTCAGTCTGACTCTGTTCTAGGTCATCCATCAACCATGTTGACCCCAAAGATTCTTTAAGCAGTGAATCAGTCTGTGGGTTTGGCTGGAATAACAGAATGGCATGGCTGCTTTAGCTTTCTGCATAGATGTGTTTTCCATGTCAGCCCAAGGCATGGGCTGACATGATGGCTGATGTGTGAAATTTACACAGGTGAATTTCATCATGTGCAAATTCAGAGGACCACCCATTCCAAAATAACCTGTGGGCTTTGGTACTACTCTATGGCCGGTTAGGACACCGAACAAAGATGCTAGTGGTTCTGTCTTCCACTACCAATTTCCTCTTCTAGTTTACCTTCTTCCTTGCTATTAGTCTGAAGAATGGGAAAGTGTCTTATATGACTTTGCTCAGTATACGAACACAGCAATGGACAGTATTCTCAGTAGTCAATCGAAGGCTTGCCAGTGGTCACTCACCTTCCTTCTCTGGAAAATTTGGATCAAGCAATACAGAGATTCAGAGAATAGTCAACGGAGTCGCATGAAAGTCAGATACCCCAATAAGTAATCTTCTAGGCCTCTTGTGAAGTTTCTTGAAACTGTTTTTCCTCTGCTCTTACTGGAACTTGGAATCTCTACAGCTTCCTCTTCCATGAGACCTTTAACCTTTTCCCTAATCTAGCTTGGGTCGATTCTGTTCCTTGGAACCAAATGATTGCTAAAACTGAGTGCCAGGTTCTTGGTCATAAGTGGGTCTATTATCTTGTCGCTTCTAGGATTTTAGTTGAGATGTGTTTCCCTTTGTCCTAAGGAGAAGAAAATATAGAGGGAGCAGCACAAATATGAATCAATCTTTCCCCTTGGGGAGAATACTGATGGCATAAACCCAATGGACGCAGACTGAATAGCTGTGCTTTGTGTCACAGCCAGACTTTTCTCGTCTTGCTAGGAAGGACTGGCACTGCAATGACCAGAGCCACAGGGGTTTTCGTCAACCAGGCACGCTAAGAGTGAGCATTGAAGTGCAGACGATTTCCTCGGAAGGGTTTTATTAACTCGAACCTCACCTTGGCCATGTGCCTCCCTGCAGTTTCCAGAACTAATATTAGCTGTAGTACTTGTAGAACTGGATTTCAAATGTGGTTGTATCGGTTCTGCTCTGGACGTGCCAAACTTCAAGGATAGAAAAGAACTTAAAAAACAATTCGTGTGTAGCCTCCATGTCTAACAGTTACTGGTGGGAACAGAGCCTGTTGTGTCCTTTGGCTTGTTAATATGTTCTTTTGATCTGATCACTTGCTTTGTTACTTGAGGTTAGTGAAAATATGCCCTGCTGTTTGGGGATTTAGCATCACAAGAGAGAGAAAGGAGAAAGAACCAAACATGGGTCCTAGGACCGCTGCAGTGAAAACAATGCCAGAGACTTGGAAATATTTCAAGCAGTGAGTTTCCTGATGTATCAAGTTCTAAGTGTCCAGGCTTTCCCAGGACTGGTTAATGATGACGCCTTTCCCTCTGACTAATGAACAAGCAGTTCTGTCTTGAGTTCAGTAGAGTGTGGATCGAAGGCAGCTGTTCCACTGCGGCGCCCCACCAGTGGTGGTGATGCCAAATTGGTTGGTAAATGAGGCTGGCAGATCGTTTTCTTTGGGCTGTGAATTTCTGTGTCTCATGTGATTTCCGCTCTAGGTCAGGACTGGAGACAGCTCCTTTAGAAGGGAGAAAAACTTTAATTTGATGTAAGACATCCAACTTACTGTGCTGGAAGAAGTCGTTAAAACAAATGACTTTTTCTGTGAACCTTAATCCTCTTAGGCTTGTCATAGGGAGCAAAGGTCCCTCTTTAAGTGGACAGCCATGGAATAATGAGCTGCTCGGAATTAGTTTATTAGTCTGGAAAAGAATGACTGAGGAATTAAGAGGACAGGTAGTTTTTCCCCAGGGGCGGAGTAATGGCTATATTTGATAGGAAGCTGCCCTCGCTACAGAGGAGCCCCCCTAGCAAATGCTTTACCTGATGATTGGGGACCACATACTGCCATTTTAGTTTTGTCTGCTTTGGAATAGTGGTATGCTGGCAAATGTTTAACATCCGGTTCTCCAGAAAAAAACAAAACAAAACATCTGATTTGAAGTGTCTACTACCTTGTATGGCCAATTTCAGGTGACCAACCTGACATCACTGAAGACAAAGTTGGGAACAAATGTGCACAGTCACTCTTGGGGGGCAGCTACCAACTGGCTCCAGCCACCCCTGCCTTCTAAGAATGGTTCAACCATACACAGCGAGACTGACTCCTGGCAACTGCTTCGGAAGAATGCCCACGGACAGGAGAGTGAAGGGGTATATTTTGAAGACATTATCTTGTCCCTCCTCACTCCTTCCTTTTCCCAGTCCCTAGGAACCACTAATCTATGTTCTGCCTCTATAGATTTGCTTGTTCTGGACATTTGCGTGTTCCTTTTAACTACTTCCCTTTTCTGGCTTAAACATGAGCCGAGGAGATGCTATCTAACTTGATACAGATTCATTGGCCAATAGGTCATTGTGTGTGTGTGACTTCTGACTCCTTTGGGATTTCCACTGAGGCTGGACAGAATTGTGGAAAGAGATTTGTATTGCAGTGCAGATGGGGCACAGTGAGGAAGATCCCTGCTTCTGTCTCTAGCTCTTCCAATTGTTGACCACTTTACTCATGGGCAAATCCTATGTCATCTACCTCCTATTCTGCTTACCCAACAATTTCTGAGCCAACTTCATAGCCAACTGGTAGGGCTATAAATTTTACTCTTCCTCTTCTCTACCCTTCCCCTGGAAGTTCAAGCAATAGGACAGTGAATGGAAGACAGAGACATGATGTCAGCAACTCACCAAGCCCTGACAAATGCAGGCTCCCTCAAAAGTTTTACCACTTGACACTTGAAGATGTGAGCTACAGTATGGCGACTATAGTTAATAATACTTTATTGCATCTTTGAAAGTTGCTAAGAGAGTAGATCTTAAATGTTGTTATCACAAGAAAACAATTGTACCAATGGAGGTGATGAGTGTTAACTAGACCTGTGGTGTTCCTTTGACAATATACACATAGATCACATCATGCTGTGTGCCTTAAATACAGTGTTATGTACTGATTCTGTCTCAATAAAACTAGGAGAACTTAGAATACAAAAAGAATTCCTTGAGAGAAAAAAAGAATGTGAAAAAGGGAGCTTCCCCCTAGAATTCAAAAGAATGGAATACAGTTTGCTCATTGAAACCACTGGTCACTTTAAAAAATTTTATTATACAACTAAGAGAAGATATTCCCCATCTGTCAACTCACAGAAATTCTAAAAATCTAATTTCCCGGCATGCCCTGGTAGCCTAATGGGTAAGTCTACTGGCGCAGTCCACATCCATCCCAAGGAACTAGGTTTGAGACCCAGGGCTGGGAGAACAACCAAGATGCACAAGTAAATAAAGTGCTTCTTCCTCCTCTCTCTTCCTGCCTGCCTGCTCACTTGCTCACCTTCATTCCTGCCTGTGCCTTACAATTTCCCAGATGCCATCTCAGTTCCGATGATTTCGAATCCCAGTCGGGGTGGGGAGGGGAGAGGAAGGGCAGACCCTGTATTTGAAATGTCCTCAGACACAGGAGTGCAGACAAACATGTGGAAATGACTGCTGCAGACCAGGGGAGGTCTTTGTGACTGCTCAGCCCACCAGCACTCAGTGTTACCTGGGGCTTGTCGACCAGCAGTCCGCAGGTGAACCCAGAGAGATGGAGGCATGTAGAGAGTAGTGTTGCCAGTGAACACAAGTCAAACTACTGTTTTGAAATCACTCCTCATCATGTCCCCAAATGCCACTGCTGATGCCCCCGACTGACAAGCCCTGTATGGTTTGCCAGGTGCCAACCCTTTTGTTCCCCTACCTGTTGAGCGACATCTGTGCAACACAAAAGCTTCTGAAAATATTGAGGAAACTGCACGAGAGACCACATCTGGGTGATGCGGATTGGTTCAGAGGCCGGAGTCGCTGTCAGAACAAGAAGCTCTTAGCCACTCACTTCACGGACGTGAGTTTGGGGTCTGTGAGCCAATGTAGATTAGGTGCATTGATCCATGTTTTGGCCAACAGTCAGCTAACATCTCTGTCCCTTGTGATACTCAACTTGAGGCTAGTCCACAGGTGAACACACTGTTTAACATTGTCCATCTTTCTAAGCTTCTGGACACTGATTTCCAAGCCTCAGAGCTGGGCCAAAACAGTCCTGAACTCCAAGTGATTTTTCTCCTCTGCCTCTTTTTTATTTATTCATTTATTCATCAACTAATAAAGGTGGGAGGTCTCCTGTGGTTCAGAGACACTGCAGTTTACAAAAAGCAACCATTAGACCAGGTAAAAAACAAACAAACCATGGATTCTAACAATCGCCATGTAGATAAGGAAATCAGAGACCAGGAGCCGGGAGAGTTGGGGTAGGAACTGGGCTCTAAAGGTGGCAATTAAATAGGGTTTGATTGCTGCAGATGACACATAGGACTCTAAATGACAACGTCTACACATTTGGAGTTTGTTACAGGAAAAGGATGCGATAGATTTGTAAGGATTTGAATCACAGCCAAAGACAATCTTGTAGCAAAGGATGCAGTGAGGCCAGGGCTGGGAGTTATTGTTCTCTCTGTAAAGGCCACGCAGGATGCATTGTTTTCTGATCAGGAGTCGTAGGTGAGGATGTGGTGCCCCTGGTACAAGACGACCCCACGTGGAGTCTTGGCTGGAGATGTTTTCTGCTTTGCTGATTCCATATGCATAACCCTCATCCTTAACCAGCCTTATCAGCAAAGACCTCTGGGAGGCTCATCCTGAGACAGTCACACTGACACCCATTTACAGATAAACAGTGCTGACGAGCTGGTACACATCTCCCCACAGGCCTGCATTTCAGGTAACCGTAGCAGCATTATTAATTTAATAGGCTCCATCCCTTGGCCGGCGGTCAGTATTGTATAGACGCACTTCTCACTTCAATGGAACAGCTGAGGCCAATTCTGGGTGAGCGGCTATGAATTCTCCCAGATTGCAATTCTAAATAGGAAGTCAGGGAAAGCAGCCTAGCTGAGAAAGTGACATTTTAGTTGAATTTCCAGGTGGTGACAGACCTAAGTTGACATTTAAAGACAGTCCCCAGTCCTGTTCCACTCACCTACTCCTTTCAGGCTGAAAGATCAGCAAGTGCAAAGGCCCTGAGGCAGGGTCCGATTCAGGGAAAAGCCAGGAGGACTCTGAGGTTAAGGCTGAGCAGAGAAACTTAGTAGATGATCTCAAAGACGGAAGTCCCAAATACCAGGTAGAAATCAGGATTGCATCTTTAAAACATTTGTCTTGCTTTGCTTCATGGTACAATGGAACATATTAGTCCCTCAGAACAGGACTTTTTAACTTGGGAGGCTATGGATAGAATTTAGGAAGCCTGTGATTTTAAATTAAATTTTTTTCACTAACTTGTAACTAAAGTTGAGCATGTCTTTCCATTTAGGAACACGTACAACCAGGGTAGTATCCACATACTCGAACTCTGCCATCCCTAGGTCTCACAGGTATTTTCATATCGGATTCTAATTTTTGCAGAGATTCTGAAATATCCTGCATACTCTTCATGTCTGTGATATTACTGTCCTTATTAACCTGTTGCACATTACCATGATAGTCCCACCCCCAGATCAAATGAAGTTAAATCTTTTTACCAATGATGGCACTCTGATAGCTTAGAGTTAAGTCCGACTGACACAGTCCACATACATCCCAAGGACCTGGGTTTGCATCCCTGTATCAGGAGAGCAAGATGAAAAAGTAAAATAAAAAAGATAAAGGCTTTTTTTTCTCCTCTCTCTTCGTGCCTGCCTGCACCTTTCCTTTTTTTTAAAAAAATACGCAAACACACATAATTTTCCCTGCAATTGGGGTTCAGTTCAGAATGTTCTAGATGATTCCAATGTCTCTGAGAGATTATCTTCACTTTGTAAAATGAGCCATTGAAGAATGCCATTCACAACACATCTCTCTGGGTTGGCCCGTCAGTATTTGTATCCATTACAACAAGCAAAAATGATGCATCTCCAACCTTATCAAGGCCCACTCCTCAGGTTAATATTCTTTTGAAACTAAGCACAATGGCCTTCATGCACAAATGTCTTTAAAAATTCTGTAACAAATGTCTTTAAAAACTCTGTAACTTGCACATGTATCTGATCATTCATTTCATTTTAAAGATTCATTGAGGGAGAATTTTGCAAGTAATTCATAGAACTTGATCAACTGCAAAAAAAAAAACCCGAAAAACAAAAAAAACTCAGCAAGAACATATCCTATTAGCTGTTCCAAATAGATAGGCAAGGTCTGCAGGAGAACAGCTGGTATCTTGAGAAATTGAATTTTCCAGTGCCAGGTCGGGTTGATGAAGGATTAGCTCCTGAATGGAATATATCATATGCGATTGGACAAGCTTGAATTAATACCTAATGTTCTCAAAAGGGGCGGAAAATGCTTGGAGAGCAATCAGGGAGCATTCCCCAAGAGGCCACAGACAAGGTGAAAGCAGATAAATCTAAAAATGCACCCCATTAGCAGGTCAGAAGGGACTGGCACCACTTGTTATTGCTGAGGGTGACATGAAAGCTTAAGGAGATGTGTGAACACATCAGGGAGCCGCCCTCCATTGATTTTTCCCTGACAGGTAACCAGAGGTTTGCTGATAGGGCCTGGCGATTGAATGATCTCTGAAGGTTCTACTTACAAAGGAGAAACAGGGTCCCCTCAATGGTGGTCCCTATGCTGAGAAATTTGTGTCCCTCCATTCTGTTTCAGTGGTGGATCCGGGATCTAGACAGACCTGACAGTGGTCTAAATTTGCTGTTGACAATCATTAGCTCATCCGGCAGCTCTTTCTCTACCCTGTGCATTGTGGTGGAATCTTCTGGGGTTCTCCTGGACTCGGACTTCTTTGGCCTGCAGTTGTCTTCAATGGAAGCCCAACTTGGCCCTATTTGACAGTGTCTGGAGAGATTCAGGGTTGCCACAATTGGATGATACTGGCACCCATTGGGTAGAGTCTAGGGGTGCTACTGGCTGTCCTACAACATTTGGAACAGCCCCCTCAGCAATGAAATGAACCCAGGCTCAGGATGCAAGTGTCGAGATGGTGCACAACTCCCTGGTGGTGTCGGTGTGCAGGGGGCTCTTGGAGGAGGAACCAAGTGGCCAGGTAGAGAAGGGATGGAGGGATGCCATTTTGTTTGTTCCGACATGTTTTCCAAACAGTACTCCGCTGTGGATATCAGGTTAATTCATGGCAACTACTCATTTCTGACCTACTTCAGTCTTCCCTGGGGTTTCAAGGGGCAGCCAAGATCAGGGAAGGCTATAGCAAGGCTCTGCACCAGTCAGGCAAGAAAACCACATACATTTTAGCTCGGTTGTTCAGTTGTTATTGATATGTGATCAGTTAACTTTGGTCTATGTCTTCTCACTCATCCCATATCATGCACACAGATATATGTACTCTCCTCCATCTAATCGATATTATTTATAGCTCCCATCCAGATAAAGGACTGGTAGTGTGGCTGTGTAATAAAAAAGGACTTTCACACAATATTCCAACCCTGACCTAGGGTCCAAATTAGGGGTGCTCGGCTTACCCTGTGAAGAGGGAAGTTCATGTTGTGACAATGGATGGGATAGTAGGAAGCACTTTTTCACAGGTCAAAGTGGGAGAGGCTAGTGGGACTCTGACTAGGACAGTGACGGACTGAGAAGTAGGGCAGATGTGCGATGAATGACTGACCTTAATCACCTCTTGTCCCTTTTGCCACCACAGAATCCGTCACTGTTCTTCCGTTCACTAATTCTTCTTGCTCAGATATTTTTCACTGATAGGCCAAGATATCTTCTAGTCAAGTATTTGGAGATTCTGAGAAATAAGAACATCTTCATTCTCAAAAGATGAACTTGTCATGTCCTGCTTTTGTGGGTTGGAAGAGGAGGCATTCAGATAATCCCCTCAGTTGTCACCGAGGTGTCCCCTGCCTCTATTCTCTTAAGCAATGTGACAATCTGGCATCTCACTCTTTATTACCCAAAAAGCCCCTGGTGGTTTTGTCTAGCCCCATGTTATACCAACAGCTCCCAGACAGAAGAACTGAAATGTGACCATCTCATTTGGCAATCACCAATACAATAATTGAGCAGTAAATCAGATTCATTGGAAACTGGATCATGATGTGAATGGATGGAAATCAAATGGTAGGTGAGGAAGTGGAGAAGAAACCAGTGAAGTTCAGGGGAAGGGAACTGTTGACTGATCTCTTAAGGAAGATGACTCTGGTACCTGATTTCAGCAGCAGCTGAGAAGAACAGTTCCTTCTCAAGTCAAGACTCTGCATGCACTTTCCAGTCCCCACACAAGCATGCATCTGCCTGCATTGTCAACAGTGTGTCTTCTGACACCTTGGGAGCTCAGTAGGGCCTTATAGGAGCTCAGCCCAGAAATATGAGGGAAGCACCACCAGGGGCTATGCTCACTGTGGGGGAAGGAAGCTAATGTGTAAAGGCTCCACCCTCCCATCTTATGGTGGTCTGATGAATGGAGCCCCCATTTCACACAGCAGTGGCTTCAATAATGTACCTCCATATTGGCTTTTCCTCCTTCCCTGTTCCACTCTTCCTATTTCCTCATCCAGACCTGGTGGCGATAGCCAAATCCTTTGGCTCATATCTTGTTTTCAGCATTGAGTGAGCTCTTGCTGGGCAGTCTCGCCACTTTAGAGTTTTATGGAACATGTTCACCTGCTGTATCACATGCCCTCAGTGGATGCTGAGTAGAGTCCCAGCCCTTCTGAGCTGCCCTGTACTGTAAGGGATGAAAGACTGGAAACTACATCTCCCAGGTCCCTTATTATCAGGGCTCCTGTTTCACTCTGTTAATGAAGAAGCCATGGGGAAATCAGTCTCTTCTAGTGACAGCCGGAAGCAGGTGACAGAAGTACCATAAACATTGTTCACTTTTGCACTGTAGGCACCTGAGGTCACCGGTGGCAGTTCCCGTGACTCCGGTCCTTAATCATTTCCTTGACTTCCCTACAACTTTTCCAGGAGTTGCGTAACCCTTTAATTTCCTATGACAAATCCCTTCCTGCTCGAAGTACCTAGGGTGGTTTCTGCTTTTGTAGCCAAATCCTGCCTAATACTCATATATTCTCTACCTTTATTTAGAGGAAAGGTCTAGGAATTTGATTTGCCAGTGTTAGTGGTTAATAGACGAGGGAAAGATAGCGAGATTCAGCTCAGGTAACAAAGCAAAGGTACTTTGAGCCATGTGAGAACAGTGAAAGAAATACCTCACATCAGAAGTGAAGGTAAGAATCATTTCAAGAGGAAGGGGGTCCTTGATGATGAAGAGTCTCTGGTTTCCCAAGAGGTGTCAGTCAATATGAAGCCGATGGATATAACACCGTGCAGCTTTTAAAGTTGAGAAATGTAAATCTTCTGGATGTCTATGGAAGCGAATGAAGAAGGAAAGATGAGCCAGCTGTGGAAAGCTCATGAAGCTGCGTGAAGCAGCTGTGTTACCTGACTTCTCATGGTGCTGACTTCTCCATGGTAGTGACACCAGGAGCTGTGTACTGCGTGGTGCCATGAAGTGGAAAGTACCATTTACCGGAGAAATGAAGAGTTCCAGGAGACAATGCAGTTTATAAATCTCTCATATGATTCTTCATAGATCAGGAAGGTGGTATTTTTAAAGACAAAGTTTTATTCTTGGTATTTCTTTTTCTTTTTGTAAAGCTCTTTAGCATGCTGGAGAATAAGATAATATCTTCCTTTCTCCCATTTGTGGAGTAAGATAGTGCCCTAGTCATGAGCCCAAATGCCTTAAGCATCTGAAGAATAAACAATTGATGATGTTTCCAAGGTAGCCAAGTGCTTGCCATTCTCTCTCCATAGTTTTTTTTTTTTTTTTTTTGCGCACTATTTGCCCAGAGATTTGGGCAGAGTGTTTTAGCCAACAATCCTAATGCATAAGCTATGAATCTGATCAAATGTTGAGGGTAGACTTTAAAAGCACACTTGAGCAAAAAGGAATATGATCAGGAGTCAACCAGAAAAATAGAATTGGAGATATGCGTGCACACGTGTGTGCACGCATGCACGCATGAATTGGCTCATGCAATTGTGGAGACTGTCAGCAAGCCGGAGACTCAGGAGAACTGGTGCTGTTCCAGTCTGAGTTTGAAATCTTAAGAACCAGGACAGAGAATGTGTAGTTCCAGTCCCAAGACCTGAGGGTGCAGGAAGAGAGTGTTTCTTTTCAAGTCCAAATGCGGGGGGAAAACACTGTGTCCCAGCTCGATGACAGTCAAGCAGGAGTTCTGTCTTGCTTTCTCTCTTCAGGGTCTAGTCTTGCCTTTGCTCTGTTCAGATCTTCAGCTGATCGGATGAGGCCCTCCCCCATTGGAAAGGGCCACCTGCTTTACTCAGTCTGTCCATTCAGTTCTTCGCATGTTACTCTCATCCAGAAAGCCCCACACAGACGTACTCAGAATACTGTTCAATCAAATGCTTGGGCATCTTACTGTGGCCCAGTGAAGTTGACTCATAAAATGAACTACTACAGTGCTATGACAGAGAACACGGGATATCTGACCAAGAATACCCAGGCAGGATGTGCATATTCATTTAAAAAACGTTTCCAAGCTCAAACTGAGGAGCCTCTGTTTCAGTTGCTAGAGATACAGACACAGCGACCCTATTTTTGAGGCTCTCCCAGCCCACTAAGGAAAAGAGAAGATTTGGAAAGCTGGGCATCACGGCATGGTAGGGGCATGGACAGCATGAAGGAGGAGCTCGGGGTGCCTGGAGGAGCTGGAGATGGGCTTCCGGAAGAGATGCCACTTGATCTGTGTAGTAAAGGGTCAGTAACTTTTAGCTACATGGAGAAGAAGAAGAAAGGGGCATGTCAAATGACAGAGGCACGAAAGAGGAGAGCATGCTCGGGAAATTATAAATAGTTATCAGGAGAAGGAAACGCATTAATGCCTTTAAGCACCCATGAAATAACAGTATTGAGCCCGCCATAAATGTCAACTCTTTCCTACCATTCCCCTTTCCCTGGTTGTTGCTGTGTGTTCTTTGGGAGAGACCAGGAGGTTTTCACATGTCAGACAATATGTGGATAATGTCTGTAGCAGTACTTACTTCCATGTAATTCACCAGACTTCAGGAAATCATTGCCGCCGTGTGGAAGCCATACCTCGACAGTTGCTTCCGAGTGCATTTATTCATCATCTCAAGCATAGCCGTGCAATGTGGGATGCTTTTCAAAGGCCCCTGTTGGGGGAACAGATTGTGTTGCTGCTAAGGGAATTCACAGGAATGGGGCAATCACCATAATTCAAACAATTTCTCCTATTTCAGAGTGCCAGCTGTTTATAGTAGCACCGACATGATCCGTTTATGAGGCATCTTTTAGCACAGTTGTGTGAAATTTTTGGCTGTCAAATGGTCATCAGAACTGATTGGGCTAAAATTTCCAGCAAGATTCTCCTGATCTCTCTATCAAAACTGTTCTGAACAACCACCCCATTTGGGTTCAGTTGGCTGACTTGTGTGCTGCTCCAGCATGAGACAAGTGTGGCCCACTGGTTTCTTCAGTGAGCAGCCGCATGTGAATGCCTCCCTGTCCTGCTGGCACGAGGAATGCAGGAGTAAATCGGGCATCTCCCCCCAAGAGTGCTCTGTCCAGTAGAGGAGAAAGAAACGTAATCTCATGGTCACTGCACAACATGACCATTTCAGTGGTGCAGAAAAGATGATGGACAGAGAAAGGAGTCCTTGAAGTAAACTTTCTACAAATTAATTTTTAAATTTAATATTGATTGAGGTAACTTTGATTTACAAAATAAGAGAAGGCCATCTGTGGAGGTTCCCCGCTAAATACATGACTACACACCCTGCCCTCCATCAAATTATCCAAAGTCCTTCCCCCACTGTCCGTGGGATCCACCACCCTTTGCTCCCACGACCCTCCTGCTTCTCCTCTGGTAACTTCAGTTCTGTTATCAATATCCAAAGATTGTTTTTCGTTTTGCCTATTCCTCTGTTTTGTCTCTTTATCTTCCACATAGGAGTGAGATCATTCGGTATGTGTCTTTCTCCTTCTGACTTATTTCACTTAGTATCATCCCCTCTAGATCCCTCCATGTTGTCACAGATGATAGGTGTGTAGTGTTTAAAACTGTGTAGTGTTCCATTGTATATATGGACCACATCTTTATCCATTCTTTTGGCGATGGGCACTCATGTAGTTTCCAGTTCATAGCTATTGTGAAGAAAGCTGCAATAAACATGGGGGTGCCATAACTCTGCAAATTAGTGTTTTTGTGTTTTGGGGGTAAATACCCAGAAATGAGATGATGGGATCATATGGGCTTTCCATTCTCATTTTTTAAATGAATCTCCAAACTATTTTCTATAGGGGCTGTACCAATTTGCACTCTCACCAACAATGTAAAAGGGGTCCCTTTTCTCCACCTCCTCAACGACATTCGTTATTCCCAGTCTTTTTTCCGTCTTTCTTTGTGAGGGATTCCCTGGGGGAAGTACCTAGAGGAGGTGCCCTGCTCAGCTTTGTGGGCCTGGAAATGACCTCATTAAACTCTTGAGGCAAAGCTAAGTAATAGATGTGATTATAAGTCCCATTTTGAGGTTCAATGATGACTGAGAAGTGGTTGAATGAGAATGCCAACTTCCAAAGTCCGTGCTCTCAGCCTGTCAGCTTTCCTGCCTCTCTAGAACTTGACACTTGAACTGGAAGCTGCAATGCTGTACGTGTGGTTGTCTCAGTATGGAGAAGAGGGCTTCTCTCCTCCTCTGCTCTAGAGCTCATACTTCTCTTTTTAAAAAAACCTTTTTTAGTATTTTAGTTAGTAACTTTGTTTTACAACTTAAACTCATATGTTTAGGTTCCGCATTCGACAGATATATGTCAACACACCCTGTCCTCTACCACATCACCAAGTGTTCTTCACCATTGTCCTGTGGGCCCCGCCACCATTTGTCCCCCTGCCCCATTCCCTTTTCCTCTTGGTCCTCTCAGTTCTATTGCAAGTGTCCAAGGGTTGGTTTTGTTTTGTCTGTTCCTTTGTTTTGTCTGCTCACATTCCACCCATGAGTGAGGTCATCTGGTAGCTGTCTTTCTTCTTTTGACTTGTTTCACTTAGCATCATCCCCTCTAGATCCCTCCATGTTGATTCAAAAGACAGGGTTTCATCTCTTCTGAGGGCTGTGTCGTATTCCATTGTATATATGGACCACATCTTCTCGATCCATTCATCTGATGTTGGGCACTTAGGTAGTTTCCAGTTCTTAGCTATTGTGAAAGGGCTGCAATAAACACGGGGGTGCAGACATCCCTGTGGATGGGCGCTTTTGTATCTTTTGGTAAATATGTTTCCAGTCTTTTGGACAATAGCCATTGTCACAGGTGTGGGAGATATCTTATGATTATTTTGATTTTCATTTGAACTGAACTTTTAATGTAGAAAAATCAGGAAGGAAAACCTCTGAAATACTGGGAACGCCATTACTTCAGAAGAGGAGAGAATGAAGCAATAGATTCCACTGAGAACAAAGGAATTGTCTTGGCGTGGTTATTGCATGTTGGCAAAGGGCGGAAGATGATGTTGGATAAGCAAGCCAGGAAAAAGTCATACGTAGGAGATGTGTTTGTGCATGTGGGAGAGGAGGTGAGCGAGCATGCGCACATGTATGCTTAGGACTCCCTTTGAAGTGTGAACTGGATGAGCACCTTATCTTTGACCTTCATATACCATACTGTCATTGTGGGTGCCATGCAGAAAAATGACATATTTTTGGATACATCGTTATAAGAAAGTCATGAATTCTTTGGCGCTCAGTACGGTGACAAAGCTGTTCATAACAACTTCTTGAAAATACATCTGATTTCCAACGTAACTTGGATTTTTCTGTCTCATCTCCTTTTCTCAGAAAGTCCACTGCATGTTGAACTTAGCCCAGCTGCGCCTGTTTTCTCTGCTGTGATTGACCCGGGGAAGCTAGGGCGATGGCACTTGATTGGTTATGGCCGGCCTTGGAATTTGGCTTCATTTTCTGACGAACAGTGTGCGAAGAGCACTGTGATTTTATGGGAGTTGTGCAGAGCTCTTTCTGGCAGTGGGATGGTGGCTAGATGGGCGGGCAGGACTCAAGTGGGAGCTCGAGAGACTAGGAGAGGGTGACATTAATTCCTAAGAAATGATGAGCAAGCTCTTGAACTGAGCCTGTAACCCTGGGATGAAGAGGAGGGTGTGGATGAGAGAGAAGACATTTTTAAGGACTTTTGTGAGTTGTAATTGGCATCTAGCACTGAGTCAGGCTGAGATACGTGGTGTGACCACCACGATAGGGTTAGTTAGCACCTCTCTGCCTCCACACAGTCCTTGCAGACCTGGGTCGCGTGCACTTCCACGCAAGCATACGCCTTCCCACATAGCCTGCAGTGTGTCTTCTGTCACCTCGGGAGCTCAGTGGGCCCTTATAGGAGCTCAGCCCAGAAGTATGAGGGAAGCACCACCAGGGGCTATGCTCACTGTGGGGGAAGGAAGCTAACGTGTAAAGGCTCCACGCTTGCATCTTAGGGTGGGCTGGTGAATGGCACCCCCATTTCACACAGCAGTGGCTTTGATAATGCACCCTGATACTGGCTTTTCCTCCTTCCCCATCCCACTCGTCCCATTTCCTCGTGCTTCCATTCTGGTGTCACCACTCAACAAAGCTGTCTCCCAGTATTGGATTTGGTGGGCTCCCAATGGAGACATCCCTTCCCAACTCCTGACAGCTCTGGCATTTCCAGATCTGCACGCTCTCAAAGGCAGACCTCTAGGTCTCACCTCTTTGTGACACGGCTCATAGTCCAGGAGGACGGGGATGGTGAGTCGTTTCAGGGGACATCTGAGCTTGTGCCCACAGACCAGCAAAGGAGCCTGCCTCCCCCACCCCTTCCCTTGCTTTGCTGTCTTCCCTGGGGGAGACCTTAAGGTTTTTCATTCACAGATCAAGTGCCATTCTCTTTGCGAAGAAACAGGACTAGTCGGTACTAGACCCTGGCTTCAGACCCCCTTCCTGAAGCCCTGACCCTGTCATAACCCCATATGGGAAGGAAAATGGCTCTCTGTTCCTAGAAAGTCCCACCCAGGGCACCTCATCTGCTATTTTAGGGAGTCTACTTCGAGGTATGACAAGATCATTAATTCCTAGTTAATGTGAACCCATTCTAGTAGTTCTTGGGGAAAAGGCATTCATTTTTACAAATACTGCATAACTCCTAGATTGTTTGCTTCTAAGTGTTATTCTTAAGGAAGGAAAGTGAAGAGCGTTGACAATTTTTATTCTTTTTGGCACTCTTTAGGTCAGCTATGAGTTAAATCTAACAAATAGTTGTTCAGTCAGGTTTTCAAGAGAAGTTTCTTTTCTGAGACACTGTGCTGGCTATAAAAATATGAACAAAATATAGTTCCTTCGTCAAGGGCCTAATAGCCTAATGGGTGTGTTTGAACATTGACACAAAATATGAGTAAGTTCTCACACTGCTTACGGCTGGTAGATGAGGTGGGAAAGTTTGTGGGTTTTGTTTGAAGTCACTATCCAGATAAAAGCAGATAATGGTTATTGAATGCTTACTCTATCGTGTGCTAATCTAAGCACTTTATGTAAATCAATTGATTTATTCAAAACTGCAACATCAGAAGAGGGTATTGTTGGTCCCATTAAACAGATGAGAAAACTGAGGATTGGGTGATTGCATAACTTGACCAAGGTCATGCAGCAAGTGAACAAAAGAGCTGACATTGGAACTCAGCGGGGCTCCACAGCCCAAATATATAACTGTAATGTAATTTCACTACCTATCTTTCTAATTTTCTCTACATCTATCTCTTCCATCCATCTAATCTACCCATCTAACTACCCCTTTATCCACCTATCTAAATATCCATCCAGCTATTCAATCATCCATTATCTTAATCCTAAAGAGGAATTTAAGATACAAAGAATAAGCAGGTACCTATAGAATATCAAAAGCTGCACTAGAGATCATTAGGTTGAATGAATTTGGAAAGTTTTAATGAAAGTAAGCCTGGGTGTAAATTTGAAGTTTATGTTGAAGTGGAGAAGAATAAGGGAATATTTCCAGCAAATATGATCAAGGAGCAATGTCTGCGTGAAATGCACGCAGTGTTGTGGATTACGGTGACGCCGATGATGACAAAGATGATAAGAAGATGATGAACCTTTACTTTTTTGCCTTTTCCAATTTCACTCTTACAATCCGTTAAGTAAGATGAAAGTGTTGTGAAACAGGAAATGTCCTGTTTTGGAGGTGGGGTAGGGTTGCATGCTTTGTCTTCTGTGTATCCGTGGTCAAGGACTATTAGGCCTTGAACCAGAGGTTGACCAAGGAATTAAGGAGCTGGCAATGCTGATTTATGTGTCTGAGAATTTAATTATATTTTGCTGTTTCTGCGGTTCTGGCAAAAGCGTAGCTGTGGAGCGTGGTTTGTTAATCTGTACACATGTGCACTGCAGCTGGGGTTTAAATAAAGCTCATTTATTCTCTGTTTCTTGCCAAAATGGAGCTGTGGCATCTTTTTGAGTCCAGTGAAAATATAAACACTCCTCCCAGTGGGAGCCAGTTTGTAAAGTCATCAAACAACAGCATCCTGGTGCCTTTCTCATTGTCACCAACTGCCCAGCTCCTGATTAAGAGTCGCCTGGGGCAGGTTTCTTTCCTTTTTAAGTCACCAGCCCCGAAGATCTCTTCTCTGCTCTTCCTTTCACAGCCCCAGAGTGAAGGGGCCCAGATCAGCTTGGACTCTGCTGCGTTGCTCTAGCTTCTCTTTTCACCCCAGACTTCAGGACTCTGGGCTGGTTGTGGTGTCTCGACCATTGGTGTAACAGTCTTGATTGGGCCACACACTCCTGGGTTCGCGTCCTGGGCCCGGGTGGTGGGGGAAACAACCAGTGTGAACAACTAAATAAAAATAAAATCAGATGCTTCTTCCTCCTCTCTCTTCCTGCCTGCACCTTTCCTTTAAAACAAACAAACACTTTTAATCGTACACTTGTGATGACCAGGCCTCATTCGGCTGCGCTCATCTCACCAGAACATTCTGTCCTAGCATATGGATGACTAGGGTCAGATTTCCAGCTGGTAAATATTTTCAAGCCATCTGGAGACACCTGAGTTTGTGAAGCTGAGGCTTCACAATAGGGCTGCCACTCACTTTCAGGCCTAGCCTGGTCCCAGTAACCCACAGCGGGGTTGTGGTGGAGAGGGAATAGAGTGAACACATTCATTTCTATTCCGTGACAAGGATCATGCCAGCGCCAGCAGTTGTCAGCCATTTTGCATGGACTTCTCAAGTCTGGGCAGCTCTTTCTAGTTCGTGGCTTTATGGCTGCTGTCCACAGGTTTGCTGTTATTTTTTTTTTTTCAACGAATTATGTGAAGTAGAGACTGCTGACTATTCTTCCCAATCCTCTGCTCTCTGTATACATGGCCAGGCTACTTCTCAGCATTCCTTGACATTCCCTGAATTGTGACTGTGTGACTTTGACCATGCAAGACAGAGTGGGAAATGACATTCCAGTCCTGGCTCATGAAAATCTCCACTGTGGTCCTCCATACTCCCCCACTGCAGCTCGGAAAGGGGGACACCCTGTGGACGGTACTTTGGGACTTTCGCCTGGAAGACAATGCGCTCACACTATAGGAGGGGTCTGGACCTGAACCGCCATTTTGAGAAATGCTCACTCCACGGTTGAGTAACACATTTCAGTGCTGTAAAATGTTATCTGAGTGAGAGGTAGATTATCACTGGAAAGTCACAATGTTTGGGGGTTTATCTGTTAAAGCAGCTAGTGTCCTCTTGTCTGGCTGATGGTGTGAGTCACGGGGTGTTGTGCAGACTTGACGGACCCTGAAGGAAATTCTGCTGTAGGCGAAAGGGAGTTCACGACTAAGGAGTCCCATGTGAGTGGTTGTGCACTCGCCTACGTGTGTATGTAACCGATATTCCCTGGAGGGCTGGTCATCAATGTAAGTCCCCGAACTTGGCACTTGGTGGCGGGGTTTCATTCCACAGAGCTGAAAAGGGCACCCAGGAATCTGCATGTGGATAATGAGCTGGCATGTTTTGGATGCAGGTACACCAAGAAGACTGCATAAATGGGGGGCACATGGTCTCTCACGGTGTTAAGATGCTTGTGAAATGAATACTTGAATGAACGAGGAGCAGGGGAAGAGAGGGCAAACATGAGTGACACGTAGAGAGACATGAGAAAGAAGGAAACAGCTGGGGTGAGTCTGGCTCGGTGGAAGGTGGGGACATTTCGTCACAGGTGGCTGTGACTGATGATGGGAGACAAGGCATATGGAGTGAGCTCCTGAGCAGCCAGGCCGAATTTCCCAGGGGAAGTCCTTTGTTTCGAGGGGCCTGCTTGTCGCTAGGTGTTTTATGTACATCCTGCTGTCACCCTGCTCTAACAAGCTGCTCCTCTGCTTGAGGCATTTTCACGGCAAATGGCATTGACTTTGGGGGAGATGCTTGCAGCCTCAGAAAACAGGGAATGCTGTGTAGATGGGTTTAAGTTAGTTGGCACATGCCAGCTTTTGCTCATTCGCTGCACGCATGTCATCATTTAAGTCAAAGAGAGGAGACTTCCCTGTTCCTGCAGACATCTCCTCTTGTTTTGGCAACGCCCAAGTCATGTGGGACCCTCCTTCGCTTTGCAGAAATGAAAACCTGTTATCGACATAGAGGCTGAAGGAAAACTCACCTGGGGTCCATATTGTGTTAATGGTCAACCAGGGTCAGGCCGAGAACACAGGGGTGAAGCTGGCATCGGGGGGGCTGGAATTTCCTGTGAGTTGTGTGAGATGATACCACTCAGGGACAGAAAGTGAGGGGACAAATGACAGGGTGTGAGGATGGGGAACATGGGCAGGTCATGCTGGGTGGCCCAGTCAGGCTGCCTGCAAGGTTTTATGTGTCATCTGCCAGTGTCCTAATTAGTTCCTTTCACAACAAAAAATGCTTTTATATTCAAAGATCACCAGTTTGATTATTGGTATTATTTTAAAAACAACTTGAGGTATACTTCTCCAGGAATGTTCATTAGAATTCACCTTAGCTTTTTAAGACATTATGATAGAAATACTGTCCCTGTAATATTCTACCAGTCTGTTCTAGGAGAGCTGCAATTTATGGAACACTCAGTGTGCGACTCATAGTGACCAAGCACTTTGCATAGGTCGCCTTCGTCAATTCTAACAACTTTGTGAGACCAGGGTCTTGACTGTTGAGTTAGACTCAAGGAAGTTGAGTTCAAGTTCGCAAGCCCAGTTACTAGCACTGATGCCTATGCCTGTGGGTCATGGCTTTTATAGTGACGGTTTTTACTGATCTCACTTATACATGGAATCTAAAGGAAAGTCCAAACAGATAGAAATAGAGTACAATGGTGGATATCAGGGTGTGGGGGAGACGGGGAGATGCCAGTCAAAAGCACAGGCTTCTATTATAAAAATCAATGCCTGGGGAGCTAATGTAGAGCGTGATGACTAGTTCAGAGTAATGCTGTGGCCTTGACGTTTGTGAAGAGAGTAGATGCTGGTCAGTCTCACCGCAGACACATAGACACACGTGCACGGTATGTCAGGTGATGGATGTGCTGATTAGCTTGATTGTGATAATCATTTCACAAAGTCTACAGATGTCAAGTCATCACACAGTACACATTATATAATATATTACATATATATATATATAAATTTTATTTGTCAGTTATACCACAGTAAAACTGAAGAAGATACAATGTAAAATATTTTCCAGCTAATTTTTAGTGGAGGACATATAATAAAACTTTAGATACCTGCTACCCTTTCGTCGTCCTAATAGCCCCATGGCGTAGCCATTATGATCCTCAGATTGAGATAAAGGAAATAGGGGTAGAGAAAATGAGATGACTTCCCCAGGATCATACAAC
>RJWH01008624.1:0-28897 GCA_004363575.1 Solenodon paradoxus
CGTGTGGCGTGTGTGGTGTGTGGCGTGTGTGGTGTGTGTGTGGCGTGTGTGTGTGTTTTGTTGGTGGTATGTATCTGCTCATCTGTGCCTGTACCTGTGCGTCCATGGCCCAGTAGGGATGTCGGTGTGACTGCACATGTGGGTGGGTGAGTGTCCGGGGTGGCTGCCCACCCTACGCCACTGCCCCGGCACCTGTGAAGCCCTCGGGGTCAATGATGATCCACTCCACTGGGTAGAAGCGGCTGTCCTCTTCCTCCTGCTTCAGGCTTAGGGTGATCTCCTTGGCTGTGTACTTGAGGGAACTGGGGAGGGCAGTGGGCAGAGGGGGGTCCTCAGTCACTGACTGGGGCTGCCAATGAGAGAGGGGGCTTCATTCACTTACTGGGCACCTGGCAGCGGGGTGAGGGGTGGCTGGAGAGGTGGGGCACCTGAACTTGAGGGAGCAGTTCTGCCAGTCAAAGGGGAAGTAGGTGACAGAGATGGGGCAGGAGGAGCGGAAGATGGCGGGCGGCAGCCAGTAGACAGAGCCTGAGGGGTAGATGAGCACGTTGCACGAGTAGGAAATCTGGAAGGAGCCGTCATTGCTGGGGACAGAGACAGAGTCACAGTGAGTAGAGCCAGCTGGGAACTGGCCGGCCCGGAGGAGGCAGAGGAGGAGGTGCATTCAGAGCTTGGGACCAGAGGCAGGGAGTCACAGACACTGTGCCCAAGGGAGGCAGGGTGATGGAGGCATGCTGGGAAGGCTATGACTCAACTTGTTCTCCAGCACAATCTCTGGGAGCCACAGCATGTCTGGAGGCAGGCGCAGGACACTGATGTTCCCAAATTCTTCAGCATCCCACTGCAGCCTGCTGTCTGTCCAGCCCTGGAGGCCCAACACATATGTCAGCAGTGGGCCCTGTCATTGTCCTCTCCTCCTCACTTCCCTGAGGGGAAGACTAGGCAGGATTTGGGAGCTGTGACAAAAGAGGTTTGGGGGAGATGGCTACAGTGAGGACTTGGGTCTGCCATGTACAGCTGTGCAGGGTGCGCACTGTACAACGACAGGGACATACTTCCATCTTAGATGTAGATTTATGTTTGTTTATGAGACGGGGCAGAAGAGTGTCTTCTAATCAAATCAGGACACTGTGACAATTTTCCTAGTCCATTTGCAAGCTCTGGGCTAGCAGCTGGGCCTTGGGTTCCTATGTAGGCAGAAGCCAGTCCCACCTGAAGGACAGTGTGAGGCAGCCTGGGAATCCCCAAGCAGAGTCGAACCCAGGGGAGTCCGGACTCACCCCCACGCCCCCTCTGGCTCTGCGCGGGGTTTCCTTACATGCTCAATCCACACGTTAGTGGTGAGGGTCTCCTCGACTTCTTTCTGTAATCAGACGGAAAGTCATCCCCAGGGTCTGCACATACTCACCAGGCACCAGGGAAAACCAGGGTTCCAGACTCCTGCCCACCCCCTCAGCAGAGGGTGGGCAGACCAGGAAGTCGGAGGGCACACGGCCTCTGAGCGTGACCTGGGTGTGCTGGGGCCCCCCAGCACTGGAGCCCCACACTGGAGGCCCCTGGGTGACCCAGGGCATGGGCAGCACCCGAGAATGTCCGGAAGAGGCCGGTCTGGGGCCTCCCTGGCCATCCCACCCGGGGGACAGCCAGGCCCGAGGAAGCTGGCCTGCCCGCGGTGCCCAGCCCAGTCACAGGGGCCTCTCACCAGGGAGATGAGGTTGGACAGGGTGAGGGCCAGGGATACAGCCACGCTCTCCTGCTCGCGCTCCACGGGCCGGAGCTCCTTGTTGTAGGCCTTTTCTTTAAACAGGTGCCGGATCAGCCGCTCCTCCTCGTTCAGGCCCCAGCTGCCTGGGGAAGCACGGGCAGCGCCGGGGCGCTCGCAGGGGCCCAGAGAGGAAGCTGGGCCGTGGGGCAGGGCTGAGCAGGGGCTCCAACCCCCCTGGGGAATGGGGACCCTGGGGGTGGCCCTTCAGGGAGCAATGGCAGTGTGAGTGGGGAGCTGGGCCTGATGTTGGGAGAAAGAACCCTGTAGAAGGTCGCAGGAGGGACATGCAGTGGGGGACCCTGGCAGGTGTCCTGAGGGACCCTGGGGGCAGGGAGGAGATGTCTGCTCTTACCCCACACCACCAGGGTGGCCAGCAGCCCCAGCGTGGACAGTGGCCCCTCCATCCTGTCCCTCTGACTGCGTCTTGAGTCAGCCCTCTGGCCTGCAGGGCTGGGGAATGTGGGTGGGTGGCAGAGGGACAGGTGCAGAGTGGGGGTGGGGGTGCGGAAGGAAGAGGCAGCGGGGGAAACGCAATCTGACACCTCTGGGCTGTCAGGGGCAGGTGACCAGGGGGGTGGGGATGGGGACTGGCCGGCCAGCAGGAGCCTGGGACTAGAGGCAGCAATCCCAGGCTGGACTCCCCAGAGCTAGCGGTGGGGGCAGAGCTGGGTGAGACTCTGCAGTCACCGGGGAGTGGGACAGCAGGTCAGCTGCAGTCTCCACTAGCATCTTTGCGATCTCTGCCAACTGCTCTGGGGCTGGCCCAGCCTAGCCCCACCCAGAGTTCTAAGGTCCACCCTCAAGTTTCCATCCCCAGAAAGTTCCAGGTTGACTTCACATAGAATAAATAATATTTATTCAAGTTGCTGTAATTTTCTGATGGCACATCTGGGAAGACACACAGGGCTCAGGACCCCACCCCACCCCCACCCCAGCCAACTGTGCAGGACATTGTCACCATACTTCCCAGGTCTCCGAGCCACAGGGAGCAGTAGGTGCTGACCAGGGGCAGGGGGTGACGGTGGGGAGCGCACCTGGCTCATGGCTGCCTGGCTGGGTGAACCTGAGGGCTCAGTGGGTGGTGCCCCTTCCTCCCCAGACCCCGGCCCTGCCTCACACCCATCCAGGGTCCCTCGGGCTCTGCCTTGGCCGGAGCAGCCAAGCGGAAGGCCTGCAGGGCCTGCATGAGCAGCCGGGGAAGGCCCCGAGCCAGTGTGACCGGCTCCAAGCCCACCAGGCCACTGAAGACCACGTGCCGGCCCCCTAAGCCGACCCACACCCAGGCTCGGAAGAGCCCGGCCAGTGTCTTGGAGCCCAGATCTGCCAGGACCTGCAGAAAGAGAAGGGCACTCAGGGGCCCACATGCCACTGTAGCCCCCATCTTCCAGGGCCCAGAAGCGCTTACAGACCTCGCTTTTTCCCACAAACCTGTACACATACTGCTCATGCACGGACCCTAAAGCCCTCAGCACCCCAGTTCATGCACAGCTGCCCCGCAACACCTTCCTCGGACTCCCACCTCTACTGGAGGCTGCTGAGGGGAAGGTCCTCCCTCTGCTGGCGAGGAAGTCCTTTCTCTCCCCCGACCATCCAGGCTAACCTAGACCAGCCTTCCGAGGCCACCGAGGGTGGAGTCGGGAAGCCTGGGGACCTACCTCGTGAAAGCTCACGGCCAGGTGCTCAGAGGGGACCTGCAGGATCCAGGCATGGGTGCTCTGAAGGGTGGCCAACTTCGGACGCAGGGGCTCCAGCCCAGGGCAGCCCGCAGGAAGGGGAGAGACCCTGGGAGTCACAAGTGACAAGAGACAAGGGTGAGGTTCCTGGTGGGCAGGGCTTCTCAGGCGACAATGGAGAAACTGAGGCTCAGAGGGGTTGTGGTAAAACAAAGCCGAGCATGATTGTTGACACTGAAGAGAGCCCAAATGTACAAACGCCCCCAAAGTATCATCTGCCTGTCTGCAGGGGTGGAGGTGGGGTGGGCGGAAAGGGTCTGGCTTCCAGGGGTAACTGCTCCCAGAACAGACCCAGATTCCAGTCGAAGTCCTCCCAGTCTCGGCCTGCTCCTCTAGCGAGGGCCGGCAGGGGGCGTCATTGCCGTTCTTGTCCCCACGCTGCTCCCGCCGCCTCTGAGGGAATCTCGCACCAGCAGCCAGCGACGCCCGGGAGACGCCGGGTTAGGAGACAACGGGGCGCGAGAAAGCAGCTCGACGGCGCAGGGGCCGGGGCTGAGGCTGGGCTGCGAGGCCCCGGGTACCTGGGTGCAGCTGGTGAGGGAGGGCGCTGTGCGTGGGAAACTCCCGGAGAGCCGGGGCGTGGCGAACCGGGGTCGGACGCTGCAGTCCGGGGCGCGGGCCGAGCAGCTCCTGGGCGTCCCGCAGTAGGTCCACAAGGGTGTGCGCCAGCGAGCGAAGCACTGCCGGCGGGAGAAGAGTCTGAGGGTCGTTCAGACTTGCCCAACCTCTACCCACCCCCCGACACACCCCCGACCCCGCCTAGCTGGGGAGCGCGACGGACCGCACCGCCCTCCACGCTGCAAGCATTGCTGGCGCGCCAGGTGCAAGCACGCGCCCCCCGGCGGTCGGCACGGGAGCGCGTAGAAATCGCAGACCCGGGCGGCCTCTGCCGGCAGCTCCACCTGCGGGTCCCAGGCCAGAAGCTCCCTGCAGCTGGGCTCGCGGCTGTAGTGGGGCGCTGCGGGGATGGCAGGGCCAGCTCAGCCTCCCTGCTTTGGGCCCTCGAAACCCACAGCCCTCCCTTCCTTCCCCACGACGCAGAAGGGGCCGGGGGGCAGGCGCGGTGGAAACGGGACTGGACGGGGACTGTGGGGCGAGGGCGGGGTGGGAGCGCTCACCGTTCATCTGCTCCTGGAGCCCGTCCTTGAACACGGCCACACGAGTGTAGACCCCAGGCTTCCCTGGCTCCCCGCATCCGTCCTCCCAGGAGGTGACTTCATACAGGACCTCCCTGTGGCGGGGCCCAGGCTCGGGACAGGTAAGGGGACCTCCAGAGTCGCCCTGTGACGACCGGAGCCAAGAGAGAGGGTACTGCATTGAACACCCCCCACCCCCACCCCACACCACCCTCGCGCGCGCACACACATGCGCGCACACATGTCCTTCCTTGGACAAGTAGGACAGCACTGAGCTCTGCTGGGGTTTACACTAGGACCCATTTCAGAGGACAGAGAAGCTCAGAAAAGTTGACTATAGAGGGAGAGGAGGCTGTTCTGTTCCTGGGGTCCACTTTGCACCCTCTCATCAATCGGGCTTCTTACCTGGCAGGAATCAAAGCCCCCGGCCAGATAGCCGGCACAGAGCATGGTGCTGGGGCACAGCCCCACGCCCAGGGCCCTTCGGCAGGTGTCTGCGCTGAGCAGGGGCGTCTGCAGGGAAGCAGTCGAGGGGATTCAGACCTGGAGCGCAGGGCCCGCCTTTGAGGGTCCCCCTCGTAATACCTCCTTGATTACTCTTCCTTTGGCGGATGGGCAGCATTTTGCCAAGGCCTGTAGCCCTTAGGTCAGGTTTCTTACACCCTGGCCTCCCCATAACTCCTTAGAACTGATTCCCTCCACTCTTCCATGCACACTCGCAGCCCACGGAGGCCCAGCCCTGCCCGGTACCTTCGAAGAGTGCCCCCCAGCCCGCGATGGCGCAAATGGTACCAGCCGGGGGCTCCCGGGGTCCCTGGGGCAGGCACACAGGTCGCGCCGTCCCTGTGGGGCCCACCGGTGTCCACAGCTGCACTAGGGCCAGGTCGTTGTGGCAGGTCAGCGGGTCAAACTGGAGGAGCGGTGCAGTGTCAGTGAGGCTGGGATGGGGTGCTGTTCCCACTCAGAGGGCCTGGGGGCTACCCTCTCAGCTTGGGGTGGGGCAGGATGCGGTTCACCCGCACCTCTTCTGCTTGCTCCCCTAGGGGCCCCTTGGCCAGCGTCACCATCCACAAAAGCTCGTTCTGGGCGCTGAGGCGGGAAAAGTGGCGGGTGGTGTGCAGGAGACAGCCCCGGGAGGAGAGCTGAGACCCTGCCCTCCGCCCCTGCCCCCAGCAAGCCGCACACCCAGCTGTTTCTCCACCTGGGGGCCAGGAGGGCGGGCTGGGGAGAGGCCACTGCCCCAAGTGGCCCTAAATTCGGCGTAGGTGCGCCCCAGAGATCCGCACCCTGAATCTAGATGGATGGAGGTCTGGATGGCACCTGCGTGCGCCCAGAGCTTAAAAAGCCACCGCCAGGGTGACAGCAGTGACTGGCTTAGGCTACCCCGCCTCTGCCAGGACCTGGGGCGGGACTTACCCTGCGAAGCAGTGAGCTGCCACCAGTACGCCTGCACACAGAGGCTGTCCATCCAGTTGCAGCCTCACCAGCCAGGGCCAGGCCCCGGGAAGTGCCACGCTGCCCCCAACAATGCGACCATGAGCAGGGTGATGTTGACAGAGACTGGGCGCCTCTTGCCACAGGGCCCTAAAAACGTGGGAGCAGTGTCACAAGGGAGCAGTTCTGGTCATTCTCACTATAAAGGACCCTCCAGGACCCGCCCTGCTCCCATCCCTGCCCTGGGGTCTTTCCAGCCTCACCTGGCTCAGGTGGGTCCTGAAGGAAGGGGGCTTGAGGCCTGGGGCTCCCAGGTCCTGCTGAAAAACAGACCTTTGGGCTCACTGCACCCACCCACCCTTCCTCCGCCCCAGGCCTGATGCAGCCGGACCTGCTCTTCTGCCACCGCCGGCCAGTCAGGGTCTCTTTCTGCAGTCAAAACTGCACAGCTTACTCACAAGCGTCCCACTTCTCGCTCAGATGAGCCCAGCTTGCCCCGCCCTTCTGCCTTTGTGCCCAAGCCTGGTGTGCCCTTCCCCCTCGGAGAGACCTCCATCAGTATTGCCTTGGGTCCATCCCCACCCGGTCTCTGTCCCCAAGAGACGGGCTGGGAGCCCAGGCAGCCGGCGCAGGCTCACCGGGGCAGGGTCTGGTGTGGTTGGCACGGCCTTGGCACTCGTACAGCTTGTGCTGGATCTCCAGTGCCAGGTGAGTCACTGCCCACCGCGTGCGCCTCTGGGCAGTCTGCAATGCCTTGGTCCCCTGGGCCAACAGAGCTGCGGGACATGGGCACCAGTCATGCTTGGTTGAGGAAGAGCCTCAGCTGTGCCCAGCTCAGCCCAGCCCTGCCAGCCTGGGAGACTCACGGGGTAGGAGGCCGGCTGCTGGGGTGAATGGCTGCCCCTACCCCAGCACTCAGAGCAGATGGCCCACATCCTCTGCCCACCATGTCTCCTGTGTCTGTCTCTGCTCACGGCTCCACAGAGTGGGCGGGACTTTCCTTAAAAACCTTGAGGAAGGGGGCACACCCTTTGGCTCAGGCAGACACCAGACCACTACAGCCCAAAGACTTGGGTTCAAGACCCCAGGAGGGGTGAGAAACCTAAATGAACAACTAAATAGAGATGTTTCTTCCCTCCTTCCTCCCTCCTCCCTCCCTCTCTTTCTCCTCGCCCTTCTCTTAAAAAACAAACAAAAAACCTAGAGGGAAAAATACCACCCTAAAGGCATAGACATCACCCAAGTCAGGTTATTAACAAAGTAACTGTGGTCCATTTGCCCAGAGGGGATGTTGCCCAGCCCTCCTCCTGCCTCACCTAGAGCCTTCCTGGAACACTCACTTTGGCTGTGCTTAGGGTGCCCCCTTCCCCTCCACCTTCCTTCCTCTTCCTCTCCAGCCAGTGTCCTCATACTGGTCCCTGCTCCCCGAGGGTGAGCAGAAGAGACCACACATCCTTTTGAGTAGGGGGACAAGTTCACGTCCCCTGCCAGGACCCTTTCTTCTGTGCTGCCCCCAGCGTGGCATCTCCCTGGCTCATCTTGCAGGGTGCTGGGGGTCAGGTGCAGGTACCGTGGGTGCTCAGGGGCTGGCCAGGTGTCTGGGGCGCTCACCAACAGGGCCAGCAGCAGAGCCAGGCGCATGCTGACCAGGAGTCCTTCCACCCTCACATGCTCTGGCCCAGTTCACCTACAGCAGAATCAAGTGCTTGGTTGATCTGGCCCTCACCTGGCCCTTGACTCCTGGGAATGGGGCTTCGGGTTTTGGGGGACTATATACACGACACACTGGGTGGGGGGCTGTGTCACATGGGAGGCCAGTGGGCTCTCTCCTCACCTTTGAAGTCTCATGTCTGTCAAAGGAGCCCTTTTTCTGTGGTTCCATCAAAGGAGCTCAGATGAGCTTATGTTTGGGCTGGGGGCCAAGCAGAGGGGGCTGGGGGCCAGGCAGAGGGGCCGCGGGGCAAAGGCTGGCCTCGTTGGGGCTCTAATGGGAGTGAGTGGGGTTCCTATTTCCCTGGGGAGTCTGTGACAATGTTAGGGGCAGACACTTCTGAAGGGAAGAGGGCAGGGGGTGTCTGAGGAAATACAGAGCTCCCAGCCCCTCTGTACCTAATTGCTTGGCAGGGTCCCTTCCCAATGTGGTCATTTCTAAAAATGATCACAGCACTCTAATTGGCGCAGTAATGGCCACACTGGGGGTGCTGGGGTGGGAAGGGGCAAAGGCAAGTGGGTGCTGCGGGGGCCCAGAGGGGAAGGCAGGAGATGAAAGGCCCCACTGTGGCCCAGTTTGGGAAGGACAGGCCCCAGTAGTTTCCAAAGCTCCCCAGACCCCGGCCCTGCACTGTGAGTATAGTTCCCTTGCTCCGGTTTGCAGGAAGGCATCTGTAAGTCTCTCCAGAAGGGCCATAAATGGGCAGCTCTCCCACCTGGGGCTGAGAGGAGGTACCCTTCTGCCTCACAGAATGTTCTGTGCCCCCAAAGAGAACCCTGACATCCCAATTCCTTCTGGTGACCCCCAGACAACCCTCTGATTCTTTTCCAGAGAAGACGTGTCATGACACGTGGTTCTTTCTGCTCTTGCCCTTGTCCCTTCTGCACAGGTGAGGGAACCTCTAATGGGAACCTGAGCCCTTTAAAAGACAGACCTCTGACAACAGAGATCCCCTGGGATAGGAAGTGGGACACATCACAGGGGACTAGAGAGACAGCCAAGCCAAATCCAGCAGCTTCTCCAACCTTCTCCCACTGGGTAACAAAAAAGATGGGAATTCTTTCCTTTCTGAAATTCTCCTCCCTTAATCACGGGGATCCCCCATCAGTTTGGTCCTCCCTCACCAGCTCTTTGGGAACCAAGCACAAAGAGGTTCCCAACCTCTGGAACTCCAAGCCCACATTTGGCAACATCGTGTTGGTAACTTGAGATGGTTCAGGTAGGAGTATTTACACCAGGGGAATCAGCAGACACTATAATCAGAGCTCTCTTCCCTGGGGAGCCAATTCAGCATTGATTAGCAGCACACTGCCATACACACTCCCCTGGCTCTTTTACCAACGCTCAGACGGATAAGACTTCTGATTCAAAAAGCCCTGAAAATACTGTGTGAGCATGAATTCTTGTGGGTGAATTTTATGAAGCTGTGTTCACAGACCATCTATGCTTTCAGGGTGTATCTATCATTTTATCCATGATCCCCACATTCTTGGCAGAGACAGTGTCAGCTCAGCATGGCCCAGATTTGAAGCATTGTCAGAAGTTGTAGAAAATGTCCAAAGGAGAAATATCTGTGGTTCCAAGAGAGAGCCCTCAGGACAGGGTGCCCAGAAAGCAGAGAAGGTGGGTGGGGACACCTCCAAGGCCCTAAGGTGGAGAGGTCAGCAGTGTCCACCTATCCTCTAAGTCTCTGCCTGCAGCTCTTGCATCCAAGCTGAGGGGATAAAGGCTGGACCAGGCCCCCTGGGCATAGGTTACTCCCCTGGGGAATTTCTCAAGGTCTGTACCTCTTATCCACTCATTGCCTTAAATCCTTCAGCCTTTTGGATCCTGCCAACAGCAGATGGGTTAGGCCAGAGCACCCGGCCAGAATCTTTCAGCCCAACTCTCACCTCCTTCCTGCCCCCGCGGGCCTTCAAAGCAGGAGGAGTAAGAAGGCTGGAGCTACTGGTTTAATTACTGAGCCTTCTGCCTCCACTCACCTCAGGATAAAATCCCATCCCAGTCAAAGAAAAAGCAGGGCCCTCGCAGTGTTGAGTGCAATTCCGCTCAATCCTGACCCATTCTCCTCTGGCTCCTCCCTATTCCCACGGCTGGGCGCCCTCTCCTCTGTAAATTTCCCTGCCCCAAGTCCAGGTCAATTTAATCACTTCCATAGATTCTTGGGGACCACGACTAAATCCACGTTCCATTAAATTATTGATTGGTGCATCTGTTCCTTATCTGCTTCTCCTGCTGGAATGTGATGGAGACGCCACCGGCCACTATCCCAGCAGCCTCTCGTTCTGTCACATCACTCTCTTGTACTTTCTTTGGAGCAGTCATTTCTCCACTGTCATCTCTCAGGTGGGGTTCTTTTGTCCCCCACAGTCTAGTCAAATGGGAAATCCCTCCAGACCTCCTTCCCAGTTGCCTGATCAGAATCCACCCAAGTGGACAGGAAAAGGACGGG
The DNA here is from genome assembly GCA_004363575.1 of Solenodon paradoxus. NCBI lineage: Eukaryota > Metazoa > Chordata > Mammalia > Eulipotyphla > Solenodontidae > Solenodon > Solenodon paradoxus. The sequence continues at coordinate 10,232 of RJWH01008624.1, forward strand.
GTGGGAGGGTCTCAGGGCAGCATAGTGTGGCTGGGGAGGGCGACTCTCGCCTTCAGCCCAGCAGGAAGCAGGGTGGTGCCCAGGCTGAGCCAAGGAACCCTGGGAACTGGCCAGAGGGAGAGGCTCACATTGCAGTGTCCAACTGGAGGTCCACTTAGCCAGAGAATTGCTGACCAGCCTGGACTCCTGAAGTGATGGTGAGGGCTTCAGGGTGGGGAAGGTCTGATACCCCACCCTGAGGTTCCTGGTCCCTCAGACTTTACCACGGGCCATCCCACAGGCCTGAGAGTTGACCCAAGTGTGGATGAGATGGGTGGCTTCAAACTTTTGAGGACTCAGCAGCATGGGAGGCGGAGTGCCACACGGTATGATGTCGTCGCTACCATATACTTGTCGGGTAGGACAAGCTACATCATTTGCAGAGGTCTCAGTGCAAATTGAAAATGCTTGTGTGGCTCCAGCGGCTGAGACGCTGGCACGGGGACCCTGTACAGTCCCAGGACCTGGGTTCCAGAGGCAGGGCCAGGGTGGAAAACCAAAATGACAGCTAACTAAAGATGTTTCTTCCTCATCTTCCTTCCTTAAATGCTACTTCCTGCTCTCCTTTCCTTCCTCTTAAAAAAGAAGAAAGAAAACACCGTGTCTCGTTCAACAATGACGAACAATTTCCAGACTGTGGTCGCAGAACATTAAGCCAAGTGTGGGGCCTTACTGAGCACGGGCCTGCGCCCCAGGAGCACCCACCCCACCCCACAGTGGAGCTTCCGGGTGGGACACGTTGGACGCCTGGCATCGCACATGCTCATAGACAGGCCGGGGTCCCTGCTGTGGCTCTGGGGTTCCCTGCCCGGACAGCTGGGGAGCAGGCCTTTCTCCCTAACCCAATGCCGAAGACTGGAAGGTAAGGGGAGACCCCTACGCAGCCTCCAACTCCCACTGGAGCTTCTGAGCTGGACCCAAGTTCCGGGAGAGGAAGAGAACTCTGGATGAAGCAAGAGACAGTTTCAAGAGACAAGGCCAGAAGAGACAGTTCTGATACAGTGGGCCAATGATAGCACAGACGGAAACACAAATTCATTCCAAATCTTTCCTGAGAACACGAGATGGCCCGATTAGCTGGTGAGAGCCGTCTGCAGCTGTGGGGCTGGTCCCATCTGTCTGTCTGCAGCAGGAAGCAGGGCTTACTGTCTTGTCACCATGCTGGTGGCCCCATCAGCTGGAGCAGAACCTGACACGCTGTTTGCTAAAGGAATGGAGGAAGGCGTGGTGGGCACTGGCTCTGTGTCCTCCTCTGGGGTCCCCTGTCTCCTGGTGGCTCAGCCTCAGTGTCCGGAGTCTCCTGGGGTCTCCTGTCCCCCCACACCAGGCTCTTTCAGGTTCATATTCCACGCAGGGGGTGGGCCCTGCTTGCCACCTCTTCGCTCATGCCCACACTCCTGTGAGTACACCCCCTTCCTCTCTTGGAGTGTGGGTGGCGGGAGATAAGTGACATTTTCTGGACAGCCGTAGGTACCAGCATTTCATGGTTATCTGCTAAGTCCGGGGAAGAATGTGGTCACCTGTGCAGGTCTGGGGTCACCCCTGATGGGCTGTCCTCTGGTTCTTTCTTCTTTGCATCCCTGATACTTTTGGAGGGTGAAGGGAAGAATGACTTCCAGAGTGCAGCAGGGATGCAGAAGGGACTTGGGGGGATGGTTTGTGACACCCGAGCCCTCCAAGCCTGTCTCCTGCCTGGGAGGGGCCCCAGCTGTCTGCCACCTGCAGACGTCTCCTCTGCTGCTCCTTCCCTCCGAGGCCTCAGCTGCCCCACCTCTAACCCTCTGCAGGTGGAGAGACCTCCCTCTGGGCCCCGCCCTCCCACTGCAGGAATGGGGAGAAGCTTGGCCTTTCCTGTCGCCATCTCTGGAGCCCCACAAGGCTCGCAGCCCCCCACTAGCACAGACCTCCTGTATTCAGAGGGGGTCAGTTGGGAGAGACTGAGGCCTTGGAGCAGGGGAGTGATTTGGCCCCTGCTGCGCCTGCACAGAAGCTGCCTCTGGTCTCTGACCTTGTTCTCCTCCCTCAGGACCCCCACATCGTGGTCGTGCCTGCCCCTCTGTGCACCCCCAGCCACCTGGACTGCTGGGCTCACCCAGGGAGTGGGCAGAAGGGCAGCGGGAGGGAGCCTCACCAAGAACTGACTGGGCCACCCTTGGGGACAGTGTCCTTAGACAGCACAGCAGAACCTGCAGCTAGGCCAGCTGTGACCAAAGTGGCCGTGAGTCAGCACCTGCCACAGTGCAGGGCGGCTGAGGTCAGGGTCTGCTGGGAGGACAGTCCTCCAGGCTGTGATTCAGAGCTCGGGCCTGCGGGTCTCATTGGTCCTTCGGGTGACCTTGAGTGAGTCACTTCCTGTAATGGGTTGACTAGCGTTCCCCAAAGATCTGTGATCTTATTTAGAGGAGAGTCATTGCAGTCACAGTGGAGTGAGTCCTTCGTCCAGGATGACGAAGATCTGAGACAGATGAAGCAGAGGGTGACCGGTGACCGAGGAGCTGGACACCAGAGCCATGCAGGAGCAATCCTGAGCTGAGCTCCTGGACCTGGGGTGGCACCAGGAGCTCGGAGAAAGATGTGGGGCCCGTTCTCCCAGAGAGCCTTCACCTGACACAGCCCGCCACACCTCAGCTTGGGACTTCGACTCCAGAGCTGTAAGAGGAGACCCTCCTGTCGTTGGAAGTTACCTAGTTTGGGGTCTCTTGTGACAGCTGCTGGAAGCTCGCTGGGGTCATCACACCATCCAGTGGCCGGGGGTGTGGGGTGTGGGGGGGTGGGGGAGGGTGAATGCCAGGATGTGCAGGCTTCCTGCAGAGGCCCTCAGGGCTGTCAGCCTTTCTCGAGGATCTCAGCACTTTGTCAAGCTGGGATCCCTGGGTGCCTTTCCCATGCGACACAGCAAGGCCGTGGTGGCCGCAGGAGGAGCAGGGCCACGCGCCAGCCCACAGAGTAAGAGAAAAGGGTGGCGTGCAGCAGGGTCAAGGCTCCCCAGGGCTTGTGGCCTGAGCCACGTGGGGCCTCCCCTGGGTGGGCCTTCCTCAGGAGCACCTTCAGCTATCAGCTTGCTGGCTGCTCTGCCCCGCCCCCCTCCTTCGGGCTGGCCTTGACCTGAAGAGGGCTCCGGAGAGGAAGGGGTGCTCCTGAGGGAGGGGTGCTGAGGCTGGGGCTGCCTCCTGCAGGCTTGGGGCCTCTGAGAAGGGAGGTGGTCCTGGAGCCTGCTTGCAGCACTCTGGGGTGGCTGGGACCCCCTTGCCCCCCAATATTTGAGCGGGGGCCACATAGCATGGGTGCATCAGACACCACCACCCCTCTTGCACCACTCAAAATTTGTACATATTTCACAATCATTTTATTATTTATTTAGTTATTTTAAGGAAAGGCACAGGCAGGAATGAAGGTGAGCAGGCAGGCAGGCAGGAAGAGAGAGGAGGAAGTGTCTTCATTTTATTTTTATTTGGTTCTTGCCCCCCAAGGCCTGGGACTCAAACCCAGGGGTATGTGACTTAGGCTCCTTTGGAGGCAATTGACCTAACTGCTGCTTCACCAGGGCATGACTTTATTTCTTTATTTTTTTTAAGAGAAAAAGGAAGAAGGGAGGCAAGGAGGGAAAGAGGGAGAGGAAGGAAGGATGGGGCAGAAGAAGCATTTTAAGGGAGAGGAGGAAGACTTTCCTTCATTCTCTTTTGTTTTGTTTTGTTTCCCACCCCAGCCCCGGGGTGTGAACCTGGATCCCTGGGCTTCACCGGATCCCTGGCTGCGACACAAGGTGCATCCCGCATCCCTCAGTCTTCCCAGGCTTCCTCTCCCCACCACTCCCCTCCCCGGCTCAGTCCAGCCTCTCCAGTGGGGCAGCCTCACCCCAGGATCCTGCAGGCCGGCCTGCGGGCAGCGCGGCTCTGCTTGTCTGAGTTTCTCTTTTCTGTTTCTTTGGAGGAGGAAGGAAGGAAGGAAGGAGCGGAGGAAGAAGCGCATGTATTTGTTTGCACGTCCCCCCCACCCCCAACCGATCTGGACCCTGGGTCCCGGGATCTCCAGACCCCAAACCACTAGGGTGCACCTGCTTTTCTGTTTCAATCACAGCCCCCAACTTCTCTTCGTTTAGTGAGAAAAGTCGGAGAGTTCAAAGGAATTTTGCTGAGAAGTCCAAGAAAACAGAAACAAGGTCTCGGCTACGAAACACCCGCACGTCCCCGCGGCGGCCGGCTGGCGGCGCTGCGTTCTCTCGGGCTGACCCCTGGGAAACGTCCATCCTTCCCTCCGCCTGAGCAGACGCTTTCAAGAGAGCCGGGCAAAGGCTTTATTTTAAGATGTCTATATTTACAACATGCTCCCCATTTTAATATGCTAAATGAAATGTGATAAAAACCTTTCAGCATGTGTCTTGACAGAACTCTTTAAACCTGAATGCAGGCAGACTTTTGAATCACTAACCTTGTGTTGAAAAGAATGCAAACCATTTCATGATTTTGCCTGTCTCACTTTTTGTGTACATGGGTGTGCTGTTTTTCTTTCTTGTGATGTCTCTCGTTTTCTTTCTTTCCCTTTTCTCAATGGGCACTTGCTTTTCTTTGAAATTTGCCTTCAATTTCTACAAGAGTATTAAAATTTGCCCTTCTTCTACATAATAGTTTCCCCTTTGTCAATATTTCCCTTCTCCTAACGTTCAAATCTTTTTGTTCACATGACAGTATCATTTTAGAAAACACCAAAGGAGAAAAGAAGACACTCCCTCTGAAGAGACACTCAGGAATCATGTTTCTTTGTCACACCATTTCTTTTCTTTTATTAAAAGGAACTAAAACTAGATTTAATATATCATGTTTAAAATGTTCAATCAGAGCTCCTTCTTGTTGCAATTATTTCTACCAATTTGTTTCTCCAGACTGCATCACTGCTGATAGAGATTTCTGGAAATGGTGGTTATTCATTAAATAGGGCTATTTCTGATAGCAAGATTTATTTTTATTTTGCTTTTTCCTTCTTTGTGTTTCCCCCTGTTGCTCGAAGTCTCTAAAGTCAGCAGGGAGCATTTATACAAATGCAAAACGCCGGAGTATAAAACGTAAGGAGATCCAGCAGAAACTTTATCAATGATCCATTGGTTGGTACAGCATTTCACCCAATAAAAAATGTTTAAGTCAATAGATATTATTGGCAAGGCTGGTCAAGTATAAGCAATCTGATGTGAGTCAATGATTAAGCCTTTCTAGTAATTGTTTGAGGCTGGTATCATTGGACCCATTTTAGAGATGAGTCCACTGAGGCTCGCAGAAGCAGAATGACAGTTAAGAACACATCACTAGAAACGGAAGGACAGAGATTAAAAACAGTTGGCCCTGCCACTAAAGGTCATGTGCTTGGTCCCAGTCGTCCTGCTTCCCAAGTCCACAGGGGCCTTCCCACTCAGCTGCACTGCAGGGTTTTCCCAGGGCTTGGCACAAAAGTTAAAGGTTAAACGGTGGGAGATCTGGCTGTGCCAAACTGGGGGCGGGAGGAGCAGCTGTGCTGACACCTGGATGGGGCTGGGGGCTGGCAGACAAAGCACGGGGCAGGAGGGGTTGGAGCAAGGAGGAAGAGGAGAAACTAAGGCCACAGACACATCCACCTTGCACCCCAGATCGGCCCACTCCCCAGGGTCCCTGAGGTCCTGGGGGCTGCGTGGGGGGGTGCCTCAGACAGTCCCTCCTTTCTGAGTCTAGCTTCCAGACAAGGAGTCGAAACGTTGTGCTCAGACACCAGCGACCCCTCTGGAAGCCTCAGCACCCTCCCGCTGGGCGAGCCAGGCTCTGCCTGAGCTCCAGTCCCACCACGGGGGTCCAGAGGTCAGTAGCCATGGGGACGGGAGGTGGGGCCTGGATGGTTGAGCCAACACGTCCCCTGGGGCAATGACAATGATGCGGTGAGTGAGGCATAAACAAGATGCCTCTCCTGTGCTGCCCACCGCACACGCGCACACACACACATGCATTCACTCCGGCAGCACACATGCTGCAGCTCGGCCCATCTGCAGGATAATAGCTTCAAGACAGCAGGAATTATCTGCAGCATTAGAGGCAGCAGGCCTAGGGGGACAGACTGGGCCTGGGCTGGGGAGCAGGGCTCAGGGACGGCCAGGGCCAGGTGGCCGGCCTCTGCCCTCTGCTGCCCACAGCCCTGGCCGTCCTGCTTCACGGCCCGTGTGTGGATGGATAATGAGGACCCCTAACTGGGCGGACCTGACCTGGTTGAGTAGCCCCTGCTTGTGTCCTCATAGTCAAGGGTCCCTGGAGCAGGCTCGTGGCCTCCTGCTGACAGCCTGAAGAGAGGGCCCCGGTGACGGAGGGAACAGCAGAAGGAGGATGCGTGCTGGGGTGTGCGGCCCAGCCCGGGTTTTGCTCGTGACTGCTGTGGGGATCAGGGCTGGGGTGCCTGGCGGAAGCAGGGAGGAGGGGATTCAGGAGAGAAGTGTCCCTCCATCCTCAAATCTGCAACGGAACAGAGCCTGTTTCAGGCTGACAGTATCAGGCCTGATCCCCCAAATGCCCTCAGCCAGCTGTCCTTGGTAGGTGCCCCAAACCCCAGCAACGTCAGTGGGACAAACCAGACGAGCCAGGCCACTTGGACCCTGAGGCCATGGTGATGGGGGTGGGACTCATCCCGGCCTGGCACCTGACTTGGGGTGCTAGCGAATCCAACAGAAAGACGGTGCTCCCGGCTCCGAGCAGCATAGCGTCCTGCCCACCTGAGGGCACACCCAGATTGCATTTGCTGAAATGAATTGCTGGAGAAAATAAATCCTGCACAAATGATTAATGGGAGGCAGGGAAGCAGGCAGCCACCACGAAGAGCCCCTGGGGAACAGAGTGACAATTGGGCACAAAGCCAACGAGCTGTGGGGCCTCCGGGAAGGACTTGGTGGCAGCACAGCACCAGTGCCACCGAGCAGGGGCCTGAGCCTGCAGGCCAAGGGGGCTCAGGCGGGCCCCAGCGGGGCTCTCCATCCCTCAGGTGGAGGGAGGGCCGGTCCTGCATGGGGAGCCCCCTAACCTGGGCTTGACTGTTCCTGGAGACTGGCCCCTACGCCCAGGCCAGAGCAAAGACAAAGCCAGGCTCTTGGGAGGGGGCAGGGCGCAGAGAATGGTTTCCCTAGTGGCTGGTCAGCTGCGAGCCCTTGAGCAAACCAGTCTCCCATTCAGTGGGTCCAGCAGCCGGGCCTCCCTCATGAGGGGGTGAGAGCCACCCTGTGGCCACTCGGCAATGCACCCTGTGGGGCTCGGGGTGCACAGGGGCCATCCCAGCCAACAGAGGGATATCAGCACCTCTGATGGGCCCATGCCGTGCCCAGGACTGGGTACAGGCCCTGCCCTTGTGCCCTTTCGTTCTGAGCTGAAGTAAAGCAAACACCAAAGAAATAATAGCAATAGCGACATAATAGTCTATATGTAACTTCTTTGTTTCTTTGTTTCTTCCTTTCTAAGGAAAGGTGCAGGCAGAAATAAAGGCGATTAGGCAGGTGGCAGGAAGAGAGAGGAGGAAGAAGTGCTTTATTTTCATTTAGTTGCTCACCCTGGTTGTTCCCCCAGACCTGGGACTCGAACCCTGGGGTATGAGGTCTGCATCTTTCAGAGACAGGCGACTGACCTAAGTGCTTCTCCACCAGGGCATGCCACTCTATGTAATTTCTGAAAGAAGGGTGCCATGAAGTTGCAGACCTGAGTATTGGGGGTGATGGACTGTGGGATACAGTCTGGAGGCCCCGGCAGCCTTCTCAGACGTAAGCGAATCTGGGACAAAAATGCAGAAGTTGAATGAGATCCTGCATTGGCAAGGCTATTGAGAAAGTCTCATCACTGCTTGGGAAAGACCCAGTGGTACCCACACCATGCAGAGCAGCTAGCGAAACCTACTCAGATACTTACCCAGTGACAACTTGCCTCCATAACCAGGACGCCCACTCGGGGGATATTACCCTGCAGCTGTGGACCACATGCTTGTGAGGCTGTGGCTGTACGAGGATGGGCATCGCAAAGTGGGCAGAAGCACCAAAAAGTAGCCCCAACCCGGATATGTCTCAAGGAAGAATGAAGTAAAGTATGGACAGTGGAATATTATGCAGCTGTAAAAAGGGAGCAAGGAATCTTGTTATGGAAAGAGTGTCAAGACGGAGTAAGTGAAAACAAAATGCAGAACAGTGCACTTAGCAGGCAATCTTTTGTATAAGAAAAGAGGGGAGATAAGAGCACAGATTTTTTTTTCCTTTAGGAGGCCACACAAAAATTAATAAAAACTCCAAAAGCTTCATCTGTGGGTGACACAGGGGGAAGGTACATGGGAAGCTGGCGTAGGAAGTTCTTACTTTGTTGTTTTGAATTTTGAATCAATTGGATGTACTATTTACTTTCAAACATTGAAAAAAATTATATTTCAGGGACTTTTTCCCCTGGAGGTCTGTGGAGTGGGGGTGGGGGGGGGTACCCCAGCAGGGCTGAAGGTGCCGGGCAGGAAGGAGGGAGCAGGTCCCTAGATAAAATTACTGATTCTAGACCTCAGTTCGAAAGCGGGGGCGATTCTGAACAAACCAGCCTTAGGAACAGTCCATTCCTGAACCTTCAAGGAGGAAATCAAAGCCCAGGAGTGACCAGGGCAGGTCTGGCCCGGCCAGGCCCTGCCTCCCGCCGGGACTCAGAAGCTGGCGCCTGCCGGAGCAGTTGTTGGCGGGCAGCGCTGGGGCTCCGTTACCGCGCATGTCGCTCGGACACCTGCCACCAGACTGGGGTTTGCGAGTGAGCCAGGCTGTGTGGCTTGCAGGACCCCCCGCTAGCGGCTGGGTGTCCTGTCTGCGCGGTCCGCCTACCCCACACCCTCCCCACCTGAGCCGGAGAAGCCCCTCTTTCAACCCACAGGTGTGGCGCGCCCCCTGGTGGCGCTCCGTGGGATGCCGGCCTTGAAGGGCTGGAAAGCCCGGCCAAGTCCAGAACCCCAGGGAAGCCACAGGCCCCAGTAAAATCACACGGGTCACTCGGCTGGGACAGGGATTCAAACCCGGGCGATTCAGGCGCGATATCCCCCTCCTCCAGCAACTGAAGCACGATCTCAGAGACTGGCTGCCCCCCAGAAGCTGCCCCCGCCTCCGCCATCCAGTCAGCCCCGTTTTGTTTTCTGAATCGCCCTGCAGAGTCACAGCCGGGTCATCAGCATGAGCAAGCGTGGGATCGCTGCATAATGCCAGGGACCCATGTCCGACAACGACAGGAGTTTGAAGATGGCATGGCAGAGCACTGGACTGAGCCAGGAGCAGCTGGAGGCCGGCACTGAAGCTCGTGGGACAGGAGGCGGAGGCTGCAGGGGACAGTGGAGACTGTTGTCCCCCACTTCCTGTCATGAGGTGCTGGAATCTGGGACCCTTCTCGCGTGACTGCTGTGTGTGAGCCTCTCTACTTTGGGAGACTCTGGGACCCCGTGCTCTCCTGCTCCTGTGCACACATATCCAGGACAGAGAGGCCCCCAGAGCAGAGGCCGGGGCATCTGAGACAGGCTGACAGGCCACTGTGGGCTTTGTTTCCCACAGACTCCACTAATCCTCCACATGCCCATTTTGCAGATGAGAAAAAAGAGGCATGGAGTGTTGACGGCTTACCAAAGTGAACTAGGATTCCCAAGTCTGGGCACAAGACACTGGGGACAGAACAGTGGCCAGGGTCTTGCTCTTGGTGCCATTCTGCTTACTCAGTCAGGGCTGGGCCCCAGGGACAGGCTGAAGTGTAGTTTGTGAAGGTCATGGAGTCATCAGCAAGTATTGGGCCTGCGGGGGCCTCCCACAGGCACCGTCCAGGGACCAGCCTGCACAGACATTTCTGCAGTAGGGGCCATCGTACCCCACTTCACTGAGGGGGCCGAGTGACTCACAGCAAGGTCACCCCTCCAGCTTGAGGTCACACAACAGAAAGGGACGGAGCTAGGATCTGAGCCTGGCCAGATGAGGTCTGCTGTCTAAGCCAGTGGCAGCACCCCTCTGAGGGTTCCAGGGGAGGCTGAGCTTGGTGACAGAGGGCAAGCTGGCCCGTGGTCCATCTCCAGCCCTTGTTTGGGAACGCACTGTCTCTACGTCCTGCTCTGGGCTTGGCCCCTTCTCCTCCTCTCCCAGAGCCCCCTACCCTGCAAGCCCCGCATCAAGGGACCCAGGCTCTACGGGGGACCTGGGGCTTCACAGGCAGGGGCTCCTCCAGTGGTCCAGGAGCTTGGGGCTGGAATTTACCCTCTGTAGTGGCCCTGCCCCCAGTCCCAGACAAGGCTGCCCAGGGAAGGGGGCTGCTGTGTGGCTGCAGGCCCCCACCTACTGATCCTCTGGTCCAGGAGACTCAGGATCAAGGGGCGGGGCATCCAGGACCAGAGCGAATTGCAGCTCTGGCCTCACAGGAGGCTGGATTCCCCCTCCCACGCGCCCCCCCCACCCAGCAGTGGCTCTGGGCAGCCTGGCTCCATCCCCTACCTCGTGCCCTGTGAATGCAGCATCCCCCTCTCTGCTGATTCTTGTGTCTCTCTGTCTCTCCTCTCTCTCCCTGCCTTCCCACTCAGGGAGCTTGTGTCTCTGTGTCTTGGACATCCCCCCATCCTTTGTCTCTTTCCCTCCCCCCCTCCCCATCTCTCTCTCTGCTAAGTCTTCATTTCTGGGCATTTCCATGGCCTGCTCCTCTCTCCTCTGTGCCCTCCCCCTTCCCAAGCCCTCTCTCAAGCCCCACTCTGAGCATGGATCCCCCTTACTCTTCCAGAGCCTGGTCCTCAGGTAACCTCCCCCTCTCCCCAGGCTCTCTTCCCAGCCTTGCTGGGGGCGGAGGGGGAGCTGGAGCGCATTTCTTGTCGTCCAGGCCTAATATCTTAATGCAAGGCCATTACTCACCCGGAGTCCAGGCAGGGCAGGCCTCTCCCTCCTCGTTTGTCATCCAGAGTGAATCTTCTGCCTTGTTCCTGGGGGATCAGATTAAGGGACTGACAGGCGGATGAACAAATTTAGCTGCCAGTTCCGTCTCTTGGCCCCTTCCTGCCCCAGCCTCCCAGGCTTGGGTCTCTGGACTTGCCTAAGGGACCACAGGGAGCCCTGTGAGAAGGGGTGAAGGGTGGTAGGAGCTTTCTCCCGAGAGGCGAGAGGCGGGGAGACAACTTGGAGCTGGGCCCAGAGGGACTCAGAGCCCTGGGGCTACTGAGCACTTAATAGAAGATAGAATGGCGGAGAGTACATCTCCTCCTTAAAGCCTGCCAGGCCCTGTTTGAAGTCCTCTGCTTAGACTCCCTCATTTAATCCTTAGGACAACTCTCAGAGGTCACTATTATTAGCCCCATTTACAGAGACTCAGAGAGTCTAAGCGACTGACCCGAGGTCACAAAGCTGTGAAGTGTAAGTGTCAGGTACAGTGTGTTGTGTCTTTGTTCATTTTCTCAGCACATTGTTAGTAGGCCAGGGCCTGGCACAGGTGTCTCCCAATATTCAGAAATAGAATGTTCCTATTTGGCATGATTTGGAAGGTTATTTTGGGGGGTCCTGGAAATGATAGTACCACCAATTTACATGGAAAATCTTTGAGCATTTCTAGACCCACAAATAACTTATCAAATCATACCAAACAGGAACAGTCCCTCGTGCGGTAGTGGGGGGGACCCGTATCACCCTCCTTTTATAGATAAGCACACAGGTTCTGCCTCTGTCTAGAGCCCCCCCATGGCCTGTGCTCCACCACGGTCTGGCCCTCCCTCGCTCATTGCCTGGAACAAGCTCAGCTCTGCACTGTTATCTGCAGATCGGGTATGACGACAGCCAGTCTCGGGGAAGTAATAGTGTGGGGTGGCCTGGGCTGGCCTGTCTGGCCTCAATCCCATTGTTGGAGCCACATCTTAACGTTTCAGGGCTCTTAACTTGCAGGGGCAGTGCCTGGGGTAGCCTAGTATCACTACACCCTTCTCAGGCCTTGCCACCTAGGACCTAGAATTTGAAAGCACGCCCCAGAGCTGAAAGCCAAGAGTGCCTCCCAAGAGGGGCTGAAAGGGGCTGGAGCCCCATGTGGAGCCTTCCTGTTGCTGCTTGGACACCAACTCTTCCCACTTTCCACATCAGGCAGGTCACCATAGTAACCACTGGCTTGCTGTCTCCTAGCAACTGAGTGGTCCTGGGAGGGGGAGGCAGAGCAGTGGAGAGTGGCTGACATGAGGCCAGAGGACTTAGGTTCAAATCCTTGAGGGCCAGGCCAAGCTGTGAGGTCTTCAGTAAATCACGTATCCTCTCTCAATCTCTGCTATCCCATCCATGAAATGGGGATGAGATCGTTCAAGGGTTAAGCATTCATGATTAAACTTAATGGCAATCTGAAACTTCAGGGAGCTCTGCTGAGGTGTAGAATAAATGTGAAAGCCAGGGGACCCCGCTGGCCTGGGTAAGGGCAGAGGGAACTGAGGCCAAGGGTTTGGGAAGACAGCACTGGTGCAGGTGGGTCTCACCTTCGTGAAGAAACCCTGCCCACGCAGACTCCAGGCCCTCCATATCACCTAAGTCTCCAAAGTGATGCTTTCTCTCATCATTTAGGTACCCAGGGACCCTTCTAGAAAAACCATATGCCTGTGACAATTCTGACTCCCCCTCTGGTACAGCTACAAGGCATTGGTACCAGAATGGGGTAAGTTCCCAGCCCTTTACCCATCTCATTCCATCTTACCCAGCCAGATAGGTCTTGTTATTATTTCCCAGATGCGGACACTGGGACTCAGAGGGGTTGAGACGTCAAGGTCTCACAGGTCACAGCAGGCAGAGTTGGTCCTGGACCAGACCTCGTACTCTGGACGCCTTTCCTGCGGATCTCTCGCGTAGTGGGGGAGAAAGCACTTAGGAGGGGTGACCTAAGGGTGGAAAGAGAAAGAGAAGGAGGGAGACTCAGACAGGCCCAGAGCGCCTGAGCCAGGGGACAGAAGGCCAGGGGACAGGACCAGCGCCAAGCCTGAGCGCTGGAGCGGGAGGAAATCTCCCGGCGCTTAAACAGTTCTGACAAATTGCCTGGCGGCGGTTCCCGGTCCCGAAGCGCCGGGAACGTGCTCTCTGGAGGTGGTGTTGGGGGCACCGCCGCGCAGGCGGCTCGGGAATTAGTGTTTCTCGGCGCCGGCACCGGCGGGAGAGGCGAGGGTCGAAGGGAGGCGGGGAGCGCGGGCTGCAGGTGCAACCAAGGCGCGCGGGCCGACCCGGGAGAGAGAGCCCCGCCGTGTCCCCAGCACCTCCAGCGGGCGCCAGGCCCTCGGTCTCGGTCCTCACGGGAGGCGGGCGGGGTGTGTGTCACTGAACAGGACACTGACCAGTACTCCCGAGGGAGCTGGGTCTCCTGCTCCAGCCTCTGAGTCCCCACCCCCACGCCGCCCTCCAGGCTGAGCTTCCCCCGCCCGGGGCAGGGCCGAGGTCGCTGCCGCAGCTTCGGCTGCTGGATTCAATTAACTAATTCCCGACAAGACAGATGGGCAGCGCCGGGTCGCCGCAGGAGGCGGAGGCGGAGGCGGAGCCCCGCGGGCGGGGGCGGGGCGGGGCTTCCCGGCCCGGCTGTGACGTCATGGGCGCGGGCGGGAGTCCCGCAGAAACCCGGCACTTTGCATGCGTGCGTGTGTGTGTCCGCCCGTGTGCGTGTGCACACCTGTGTCCGCGAACCGCCCCTCCGGGAACCGCCCCGGGCCTCCAGGTCTCCCTGGCTCCAGGGTCTGACCCGAATAGGCCAACTCCTAAAGTTGCTGACCCCCTCCAGCCCCCTCTCCTCTGTCCCTCCCCTCTTTGCCGTCTGAACCTGCCACCCTGCTGCATCGCTGGCCCCAGGTCTCTCACCTCCTGGGAGCGTTCTGATGGGTGTGTGCACACACACCGGGGCACACACTCGCACGTGTGCGGACAGGGCCTCCCTCGACCACTGGTGTCGACCTTCAAGAGTATATTTCCGGGTGTGCATACAGTGGTGACCAGGTGCACAGATAGGCACAGAGGTGCCACGCACACACACGCGTGCAACACATGCATGCCTGCAGGACCCAGGCCCAGAAGCCCCTCCTCAGCCCCTGGGCAGGCTCCTGGCCTCCTGGAGGGGTCGAGGAAGGGGCTGCAGAGGGGGAAGGGAGGCCTTGTCAAGGACACCAGCAAGGAAAGGGAAAAAAATGAAGTGGAAGAAATAAAATCAAAAGGCTTTTAAGGCTGCTCTCCCCAAGTAGTTGATGTCTTGCCTGCTATTGCCAGCAATGAAATATTGCACTCTCTGTTCACTTAATGCAACGAGCCTGGCAGCCCCTTCCCCTCGAGGAGGGACTCTCCCCACCTCCCCCTCCAGGTCCTCCCTGTGAGTCTGCTTCCCAGTTCCTGGAAGGGCCCAGAGCGTGTAATGAAAGGCCCAGCTGATGCCTGCTTCCAGCCTGGCACTGACCCCGGGAGAGGCTCCAGAAGACCCAGCTGGTGTGGGGGGACATTGTAGCCAGCCTGGCAGATGTGCCCGGGGCACTCCCTGAAGAAGATTCGGACCAGGGGACTTCCCGTTGGGGTGCCCTGGGCCAGGAGGGGGAGACAGAGGCTGATGGGGCCCTCAGCCCAAACAGGGAGCCCAAGCGCTAGGAGACTACGCATTGGGCAGGTGGGGCGGTTAGCAGTGAGGGGGGCCATTCTGGTCTCACTCTCAGTCTGGAGCTAAAAGCCAGGCTCAGCAATGGTTACAGACCTGACTTTCAGCCTCTGCTGGCAGCCCACTGTCCCCCCGCGCCCCGCCCCCCTTTGCTGGCTCTGTGACCTTGGGTTGGTTCCCAGCCTCCTGAGCCTGAGTTCCACACCAGGAAGGATGGAGCGAATAACAGAGCCCGTCTCTAGGGTTAAGGGAGGATTAACAGAGAAAACAGACAAACTGCTTGCACAGGCCAAGCACAGGGTGGGATAAGTGAGGCTGATTATCTTGGTCATCTCCCCATGGGCTCCGCCCATGCCAGGACTTGAAGGTCTGGCTGGAGGTGCTGCTCACTGCCCCCTCCCTCCTCTCCCACCCTGGCGGCAGCACCGCCCCCCCCACCCCTGCGGGCAACCATTCACTCTGCTCCTTTCTGTCAGAGCTGCCAAATCGGCCAAATCTCTGTAATGCTAAAAAATTGGCCCATTAGCTTGCAGGGAACAGTGACAGGATGGGATTGCAGTGTACAGCTGCCACAGATATGCCAAGGGGCCCCAGGGAGGGGCTCCGGGCTCCCAGGAGTGAGCAGCGCCCAGGGAATGGGCAACTGCCAGTGTGTGTGTGTGTGTGTGTGTGTGTGTGTGTGTGTGTGTTCTTCTGCATGTCTGTTTTGTGTCTCAGTATGTGACTGTATGTGCATGTATGTCTATGCGTGTATAGTTGACCGTGGGTATATATTTGTGTGTATTGTGTGTTTGTGTCTCTGTGTATGCATCTATGTGTATGTGAATGTGTGCCTGTGTGTGTTAGTGTGTCTCTGTGTGTTAATGTGTATCTGTTATGCCTGTCTGTGTGTGTCTGTGTGTCTGTGTTTATATGTGTGTCTGTGTGTATATGTGTGTCTGCGTGTGTCTGTGTGTATCTGTGTGTCTGCGTGTGTGTCTGTGTATATGTGGGTGTGTCCCTGTGTCTACGTGTGGGTCTGTGCGTGTAGCTGGGATCCCCCTCTTGCCAGAAGTGCTGCTGGGCCTTTCACAGCATCACTTCATTAAACCCACACCCGCCCTGAGAGTTGACCCTCTTTTTATTCCCATTTTACAGATGAGGAAACTAAGGCTAAGACACAACAAGGGCTGAAGTAAGGTCGCCTCGACGTCAGGAAGAGAAATCGCTCTCTGGTCTGAGATTCCCCTGGCCTCCATGGAGCACCGTTTCCAGTGATCCCCAAAGACCTGAGGAGTTTCACTCCTGACGACTTTACCCTCTGTCCCACCCCCTGGTCCTGCCCCATGGTTTCCCACTGCACTGGCCAGCTGGCCAGTGATAGGTGCGAGGGTGTGCTCAGGCATCTGGAGCGGGCAGGAAGGAGGCTGGGGCTGGAGCTGTCACCTGGGGCCTGGACATGGGAACAGTCTCGTCCGGCTTCCTTCATTATGATCTCAGATAGCCATCACTGTCCCCATTTTGGGGGGAGGAAACTGAATCATAAAGAGTCCAAGTGTCTTGTTCAGGCAAATGGAGATGGTGGCGCTGGGACTTCGTCCAGTTTAGTCTGATTCCAAAGCCTTAGGAGATTCTGATCCGCTTGCTCAACAGAGAGGGAGCTGGCCACCCTGGGTGTTGCCTTCTATTTGGGGACAGTTTCAAGACCGAAAATGTTTTCATTCATTCCAAGGATAGGTACCTCCTCGTGCCAGCACTGTGTGGTGGGACACGTGATGAACAGGCCCTTCTCTGCCCACAGGTCAGGCAAGACTGTCTGTATGTCAGCCTGCAGATGCCAGGAGTTCCGGCCACCTCTGTGCCCCGGCAGTATTTTCATTTCTTTAAAGGAAGGGTGCAAGCGGGAATGAAGGCAAGTGGGCAGGCAGGAAGAGAGAGGAGAGGGATGCGTTTTATTCATTTTTATGTAGTTGTTCATTTTGATTGTCCCTCCCCCTAACCCCACCCCAAGACATGAACCCAGGTCCTTTGGAAGTATGTGGACTGCACTCGGTCAGAGGCAGTGGATTAACCATGGCTCCACCAGGGTGCACCAATTCTCTGGCAGTCTTGTCTCTTCTTCTTACATACAGATGCCACTCCACTCAACTCATGGACCAAAGGTCTCCATGCCCTTGAGAAGCAGAGGCTCCTGCTGGAGACCCCACCCTGAACCTTCCTCTGAAGTCCTCCCGTCTCCATCTCCACTCCCATCTGACCTCAGGCAGGGTACCAGGTAGCTGACAGCTCCTGAGGAGAGGGCTGCCCTCTTGGATCCCCTGCGTGACCAATCCTTCAGTGCCCATGACTGAGCAGAGGGAGGCAGAGAGACTGGGATGTCCTGGGTCCTAGGACATCACCAAGGACCCGGTGGGTTGATTCATGCCCTGCCCTCCCTGGCTGTCAACTCCCAGTCCCCTAGACCAACTGTCCATCCTCAGCTTGGTCACCATTTAGAAGAGGTGACAAGCCCCCAGAGCCAGCTGTGACCCAGAAAATGAGGGGACTTTGAGGGAGGTGGGGCAGGCTGGCTTCCATCAGGCTCAGGACAAAGCTATAATCTAGTATTTCAAGTAACAAGGACTCCTCGGGACTGTTCTCTTACCTCCAGCCCCAGGAAAGTTTAGCCAGAGGGGCCGTCTGGCAGGACTGCCAAGTCCAGCAGGGCAGAGAGATGGCGGACTACTGCCAGGTCCTCAGGAAGCCAAGCCAGGAGGAGCAGGCCGTGTGTCTGTCTCCAACTCTTGCCCTTGCCTCTGACTCAGTTCTCCAGGTGACGCCACTGAAAGGTGGGTCTGGTCTTAGGTTCCCATATCGGGCACCTCAGGCTCAAGTCTTGCCTTGTTACTTTCTGGCTCTGACGCAGGCAAGCTGCTTTGTCATAAGCCTGGTTTCCCCAGCGGTAAAATAGAAGGATGATGCTGGCACCGCCTGCTTGGGTATTGTTAGGTCTGCGAGGTCCTATGCCTGTCGTCATGGAACAGTCCTGGTACAGAGAGCAAAGGTGGTGGCAGCCATGGTCTTGAGGTTGGTGATTTTGGTGAAAATGATGGTGGTGATGATCTTGATTTCAGGTGACACTCGAGAAAGTGATGGTCGTGAAGGTCATCACTGTGTGATGACAGTGGTGTTGGTGATGACCATGGACAGAGATGAGGACAATGATGCCATTAGAAGAAGGTGGTGGTGACGGTTTGGAGGAAAATTACCGTAACAACGATGATGGCGAATTTGGAGAAAATATCGATGACCTGGAGATGTGGAGATGGGGGTGATGAAAAGCAGGGCCGAGGCCATCCTAGGTCCAGATGAAGAGAGACAACAGGCAAAGAGAAGGGGTGGGAAGCAGAGAGGAAGCTCACTTGCCTGTCCTGCCCAGCAAGGCCTGGCTGCTGGCAGCCCCGTGCCCAGCCTTGCTCCTGCCTGGCCCGTTGCTGTCTGGTGCTGGCCTCTTGGCCCCACCCAGGCCTCTGGGCAGCGGCTCTGCAGAGGGGACACTTAGGGGGGCAGGTTGATGAAGTGTTTGGGGTCCGACCATTCAAATCCAGTTTCACTGTGACAGCTAGTTGGGTGCTGACGGAGGCTCAATCTCTGCATCTCAGCGTCACCCCATCCTGACACAGACAGCAAGCATATCTTCACAGTCGCCGTCCTTTTTGCAGCTGTCCTGTAGGTTGGGTGCCCGCCCGTCCCTGGGTGGCGTTGGGACAGGAGGCACGTCTTTCCCGTGGCTGGAGTTGCTCTGGTGCAAGGATGCTGGCCAGGGCTGGACTCTGGGTGCTCATGGGCCGGGCCAGGGCGGACTGGGGACCCTGGCCACATGGCCCCACTTCCCTGACCCTCCCTGTGCCAGGCACTCCGGGGGGCCCTGCGCTGCCCCCCCGCCCCCGGCCTCCCCCTGTGCCCTCGCCACAGCCTGGCGAGGGCTCTGACGTGTGAAATAAAAAGGGATTTTAATTACCTCTCAGCAAAACAGCAATTAGAGAGAATCGCAGCACAACAGCACCCCCCC